>CANXYC010725508.1:0-11458 GCA_948193065.1 Aleurites moluccanus
TTGTTTGTATTGCTTAAGCTATATTAAGCTGATTTGTTTATGCATGCCATATAGTTTAATTAATGGGTTCTTCGTGGTATTGGTAGCAATAGCATCACCCGTACCCTAGGACCGTCATGGCTCCTCAGTTGGGTTGTGACAGGTACTATTGCTGCCTATGCTGCTATGTGTGCCTGTAACATCTGCATCATTTCTTGATTTCTCCTTAACATTTCATGTCTAAAATCCTACATTTCCTGTCTCAATGCAGTCTCTCCAATACTACTCCCCTTTGTACATTGTCGTGATCTAGGTGGTTCAGGACTAATCCTCTCTACCTGTACAGAAGTATCAGTGCCTATCTCAGCCTCTCCACTATATTCCCTATGCTCACCCTCCAACTCAAGTATATCACCCCTATTCACACTTCTCAACATCTGCATATATTTAAATAAACCAACAATTTACATAACATAAAGGAATATTCATACTATAGATTCGTAGAATTTAAAATAATGAGGATAACATCTAACTTAGACGATACACGAATTCCTATGTTCCTTGGTATTTACTCTATTACTAATATATAACATTACAGGTTTACTAGACCTTTAGCTCTGATACCAACTTTGTCATAGCCTAACTTTAGACATAATTAATCATGGAGCTACTAAATACATAATTAATCTCCATATAAAATTATTATACATCAATTTATACAACCAACTATATCTAGACATAAATTCATGGAGCTACTAAATATTACACAAGACAGAGATGAAATATTTATACTGCCAAAAATTAGACTGTTGGTTCTATAGAAGAAAAAGATCTGGAACCCGATAACTACTCCTGACCTGAAAAATATTAAACCAATATAGAGTGAGTATAAAATTCTTAGTGAATTTAATATACATCATATCACATTAGGGTTGGATAAGCAACCAGATAATAAGATAAACAAGTGTTGGGCAGCAGGATTTGCACACCAGTTAACAAATGGAAAATATTGAATAGCAGTAATAGGTTGTATCAAATAAATACATCATAAGTATACAAGTCATGTGGAAATGACACATAGTGGGTCTTAACACATATAACATGATATAATTCTCATGTAAATTACATGAGGCAGGCCAATCCTTATGGCTAGGACATTAACCCTTCCCAGCTAAGGTCCATGATATTCATTTTGCACAATGCCGACGATATTCACCCACTATCCCATCGATAAGGTAGCTCTATTAAATCAACATATAATAAGGTAAAAGAACCATTAATTTACGTAATTAATCGATAGAAACAAATAAAGATCAAGGTACTCATGAATAATCATATGGTTTGCATATTACTCATTCGGTGTCAATAATCAATCATTTATAAGCAATGGAAGCTATGTTTAGAACAACAATAGGAATGGCATTCAAGTAAGGGTTTCACAACAAAGTGGTTAACCAATGTAAGTTACGCGGGTGCAATTGGCTAGCCAATGTCACTGGTGACGATGGCATTGGCTTGGTAGGCCTATGAAAGATTCATTGTGGCATTTTGTCAAACACTTGGTGTGCAACTTTCCAACAATATTTTGTAAGGGTATTTGTGAAATTTAAACAATGCCCAATAATCAATCAAAAAGCTCACAAAGGGGACAATTCAATAAGCAAATCAAATCCAAGAAATAACTATATAAAATGGATCAAATTAGGCTTGGAAAACAAAGGAAAATCAAGCAAAATTTCAAAGAAATGGAGCAAGTATGGTTCGGCCAAACTTAGCCTTTTTCATATGATTTCCATAATTCAAAATATGATTTTAGGAATATAATATGATGTATATTAAACTCACCTAAACTTTCCAATTGCCAAAATGAAGCTTGTTTCCTCAATTTGCTTCAAAGTAGGCAAAATTGGCAATCATGTTCTTCCTTTGAATCTACATCCAAACTCTCATCAATTTAGCTTCCAATGGATACAATTAAACTTAATCTAACTAAATTATAGATTATGGATGCTTAATCTAGGGTTTGGTTTCATACATAACCTAATTAATGTTTAGAATTTGGGATTTCCATCAAATTGAACAAATTAATGCAATCAATTGCTAATCTCATATAATTCAACATTTAAAATATCTATTTAACTTAAAAAGATGAAGAAAACTCCAAGTTATCTCAAATAAATGGTGTGGCTGAAAACCTCAAGTGGGAAATTCTTGGTTTTCCTTTGATTCTTTTGGTGAAAATTGAATGGAACTAGGTTAAACAAGGTTGGAATTCAAGTATTCTTTGGAAAATGGCATGAAAATTTGGTGGATGATGGAAGTGAGAGGTTCGGCCAATTGATGGAGAAGAAGAAGATGAAGAAGTGAATGGAAAAATTGGCTAAGTATGGTTTATATAGGTGGCAAGTTTTGGAAATCAGGTTTT
The DNA here is from genome assembly GCA_948193065.1 of Aleurites moluccanus. Taxonomy (NCBI): domain Eukaryota; kingdom Viridiplantae; phylum Streptophyta; class Magnoliopsida; order Malpighiales; family Euphorbiaceae; genus Aleurites; species Aleurites moluccanus. Next base: position 2,405 of record CANXYC010725508.1, read on the forward strand.
CCACCCCAAAACTTTTATTATTTCTACTTTTGACCCTAAAGTTTTCTGTAACTAATTCTGTTAATTCTATTCAGTTTTAGATTTCAAAGTGTGGAGTGAATAAGCTTATTTTTAGCTATAGTTTAATATTATACTGCTTTTTGAAAAAAATTTGGATCTTAGACAGGTGATTTTCCAAAATACCCCTGAAGTTCTACTTATTTACGATTTTGCCATTTTATTGATTTTTCATCATTCTTAACACTTTTCCATACTTTCTTTATACAATTAACTATCATTATTTTTTATCTCTCATTACCCATGTGACTGAGAAAAATATCTTTAAATTTAATGTTGTACTAATTCGTTAAGTTGAATAATTATTATCAATGTTATCAGTCCGATACTTAAGAAAACTACTTAGTAACTGAATCAAAATTTCAGGGTATTACATTCTACTCCCTTCAAATAAATTTATCCTCAAATTTAAAATTAATACATACCTCACAGCTGAAACAATGATGGATACTTTGCTTGCATATATCATTCACTTTCCCACGTGCATTCCTCCGTCAACTGATTTCTCTATAGCACCTTAACCATAGGGATTTCCTTATTACGTAGTTGTCTAACTTGACGATCAACTATGTTTATTGGTACTTCATCGTAGTTTAAGTCTTCATCTATTCCAATGTCTTTAAGTTCCAATACATGCGATGGATCATCAGTGGCACTCCATGAAGTCGTACAATTTTATCAACATATAATTGAGCATACTGTGCTGTAATATAGCTGGTATTCACCTCTAAAAAATGAGCAAATTTTATTAATCGATCAACTATTATCCATATAAAATCATATCCCCGTGAAGTCCTTGGAAAACTAACCACAAATCCATGGTGACTTGCTCCCATTTCCACTCTGGCAATTCTATTTCCTGTAACAAACCCGATGGCTTTTGATGCTCAAACTTAACTTGCAGACAGGCTAAGCAAGTGGACACTACTTTGCTACATCTCTTTTCATACTAGGACACCAATAAAACTCCTTCAGATCATGGCATAATGGGCTTCTTTCATGATATGTTCCCAAAATCCATCAATATCAGGTACACATAGTCGTTTTCCACATTTCAATACTCCATCATCTACTGTGAATTCAGGAGCTTTTCCAGTTTGAACATCTTCTTTTAACTTCAGAAAATAAGGATCCTTATCCTATACTGCTTTAATATCATCTATCAATGTTGGCTTAACCTGAAATTGGACTATCAGAGCTTGATTTTGAACCTAGGATCCTAATTCCAATTCAACTCCCATATCAATCAATTCTTTGATCTCTAAAATTAATGGTCTTCTTATATCTGTAATATGGGCTAGACTACCCATTGACTTTTGGCTCAACGTATTTTCTACAACATTAGCTTTAACCGGATGGTATAATATCTCATAATCATAATCCTTTAGCAGTTCAACCCATCTTTGTTTTTGCAGGTTTAAATCCTTCTGCTGCAGAATATACTATAGGCTTTTATAATCCGTATAGATCTCACATTTTGCTCCATATAAATAATGCCTCCAAATCTTCAATGCAAAGACTACTGCAGCCATTTCCAAATCATGTGTTGGATAATTCATCTCATGCTTCTTTAATTGTCGTGAAGCATAAGCAATACCTCTTTTATTCTGCATAAGAATATAGCCTAATCTGACCTAGATACATCATAGTACACTATGAATTTATTATTCTCCATTGGCAAAGCTAACACTGGAACAGTAGTGAGACAGGATTTCAATGTCTGAAAGCTCTTTTCACATTCATCTGTCCGCTGGAATTTCTCATGTTTCCTGGTCAATCTGGTCAATGGAGCAGCAATCTTCGAAATATCCTTCACAAATTGCTTATAATAACCTTCCATTCCAAGAAAACTGTGTATCTCAGTAATATTAGTAGGCTAGGGCCAACTAGCAACAACTTTTACCTTGGGGGATCTACCTTAGTACCCTCTTTACTGACAATATGGCACAGAAAACATACTTCAGTTAGTCAAAATTGACATTTCAATAATTTGGCATATAACTTATGTTACCGCAGTGTCTGTAATACTGTTCCCAAATGCTCTACATGTTCTTCTTCACTCTTAGAATAGATAAAAATGTCATCAATAAACACTATGACAAACTTATCTAAATAAGGCTAGAAGACCCGATTCATTAAATCCATAAATGCTATAGGAGCATTTGTTAACCCAAATGGTAATACTAGAAATTCATAGTGTCCATATCGGGTTCTAAAAGTTGTCTTGGGTACATCTTCTTTCTTAATCTGCAACTGATGATACCCAAACCTCAAATCAATCTTGGAGAAATGAATGGCACCTTGCAACTAATCAAATAAATCATTGATCCGTGACAGAGGATATTTATTTTTAATAGTCACTTTATTCAACTATCTATAATCTATACACATTTGTAACGAACCATTCTTCTTCTTAACAAATAATATTGGAGCAACCCAAGGAGAACTACTCGGTCTGATAAGCACTTTATCCAGTAATTCCTACAATTGCACATTTAACTCCTTCAATTCTGTAGGTGTCATTCTGTATGGTGGAATGGATATCGAGTCTGAACCAAGATACTCTTCAATTTCAAACTCAATATCCCTTTCTGAGGGTAGCCTTGAAAATTTTCAGGGAATACATTAAGAAACTCTCTGACAATAGGGATCTGATCAATTCATGTCGGAGCCCTCTGATTATCTACCACATGTGCCAAGTAGGCTAGATATCCCTTTTTAAGTAATTTCTTAGCTCGAATAACTGAAATTTGCTTAATTCTCATTCCTCCTTTTTCACCCTAGTACTCAAATACTTCATGCCCTTCAAGCTGAAACTTAATCTTCTTTTTATAACAATTAATTACTGCAAACTTTTATTATTTATACTTTTGACCCTAAAGTTTTCTGTAATTAATTATGTCGATTCTATTCAGTTTTAGATTTCAAAGTGTGGAGTGAATAAGCTTATTTTTAGCTGTAGTTTAACATTATACTGCTTTTGGAAAAATCTTAGATCTTAGACAGGTGATTTCTCAAAATGCTCCTGCAGTTCTACTTATTTGCGTTTTTGTCATTCTATCAATATTTTTAAAATCGGACCGATTAAAGAATCGGTGAAGGCAGAGAGTCAGAAGGTCAGAGGTTCGACCGGAGTCAAACCAGTTAAACAGAAAAAAATCAGTATACATATATACGTATATATAATTTGACATTTATTATATATATGATGAAAATAAATATAATATGACATTTCTTATTTTTGATAAAAAATAAAAAAAAATTAAAAAAAATTATAACCCGCTCAAACCGAAAAAATCTGCCCGGTTAATCGGCCGAATCACCAGTTTTTGGGGCTAACTGGACCGGTCCTTGCTTTGGTTTTGATTTTTCAATTCGACCGACTAATCCGGTCCGATTTTAATAACCATGCATTCTATTGATTTTTATCATTTTTAACACTTTTTCATATTTTCCTTATACCATTAACTATCATTATTTTTTATCTCTCATTACCCATGTTAGTCCCTTTGGCAACCAAGAGGGGGGGTAAATTGGTTGTCTTATAAAATAATGACCAATTAAAAATATGATGAAGGAAGAGAAGAAGAGAATCAACACAAAGATTTATAGTGGTTCGGCCAAAAACGAGCCTAAATCCACTCCTCAAGATCACACTTGAGTATTTCACTATCTTTGATTCTTTTACAGGTTGAAGATCAAACCTAAATGTTTTAGTTCACACTTTAACCTTTTACAATATGTTTTTTTCTCAAACTAGGCTCACACACAACCCAAAAGATTAACAAGAGATGAGAAGAAAGAATTCCCTTTTCTACCACACTCTCTTAAAACAATGATCTTCAACAACCTTGAAGATTTATAATAAATGCAAGTATATAATTATTTTTTGTACAATAAATATGAATGATCTTTCAATAAATGACTTGTGAACTTGTTTAAGGTTGTTCTTTACTCATTTAATACAAATCAACTCATGTTTATAGTCTTGGTAGAAGAAAGAGCCGTTTTGACTCAATTTCCCGCAATAAATGCACCTGAAATTTCGCTCCAACGACTAGTTTACAAGAGAGTCGAGCCCGCGACTGGAATCATCACGTCCGCGACTGGTATCTAATCTTTTGACTTGAAAAAGAACAAATTTGAATTTTATCAAGTCGTGCCCACGACTAACACTTGTCGCGCCTACGACCAATTTCAATGCTCAGCATTCAAACTTGGTTGAACTACTTCACGCCCGAGACTGAGCTGATCAATCCTACGATTTTATCTTGTCGCACCCTCGATGGCATAATGTCGCGCCCACAACTGAAAGTCACTATTTATCTTAAAGCTACTGGATGTTTTGAGATATTCTGATTTTAATGTCGCGCCCGCGAATAATTCTGTCACACCCGCGGCTTCATTTAGTCACACCTACGACTTCCTTGTGTCACGCCCGCTACTGGAGGGACACTGTTCACCTTGAATCTACTGGATGTTTTTAAAATTCTCAAAGTTAATTTCGTACCCACGACCTAAAGCTTTTCAATACTGTGACTGATTTTGTCACACCTGTGACCAAGTTTGATCCTAGCGTCGCGCCAGCGACTAAGCAGTATCCTGCAATACTTCAGAGAAATTCTTGAAAATTCTTACACATAATTAAACAAACTCATTAGTCTATTGATTTGGTGTTTATAACCATCAAAATAAGTATGATGAAGACCCTTAGGTCTAACAATCTCCCCCTTTTTGATGGTGATAAATAACCAAATATAAAAGGATGTGCATGATTATGTATTTTAATAAACTCCCCCTTAATTTGTGCTTATTCTAAAAAATCATAGAATATAACAATTATAACAAATATAACTCATATTTTAGAAAAAATAACACATATCACATATCACACCTCACATAATTTTCTCCCCCTTTGTTTGATACCAATCAAAAAATTAACACTAGATTTAATCAAATCTTTACAAGACAAAGTTTCAAAGATCAAAACAAAATAATAATGAAAAAATCTATGAAGGAGGAACAGCTAGAGCAAGGTCTGAAGAACTTTCAACTGCAGCGACTCCAATAGCTGCAATGCTGGAGAAATTAGTATCAGCAAGTGCCTTGCCTTTATCCAAGGGTTGAGTTGGGGCAGCATCCATGGGAGTATCCTCTGTAGGTAACTCTTTGTTCCCATTCTCACTCGACTTGGCATCAGCTGTGTCTGAAAGCGGATGGAGAAAAAGCCTCACGATGCTCTATTTCTGCCAGAAACTCCCGTTGTTGGCGACTTAAATGCTGAATGGCAGCTTTGAGAGAAGTCTTGACTTCAGTCTCAACAGAAGAGACTCTTTCATCCAATTTTTGTATTTTTCTATAATCTCAGTTTGGTGATTCTCCAAAGCATCGAAGCAAGTTGTTAGAAATTCCATGAGCGAAGTGGAAGAAGCTGTGTCTTCAGAAGGTGTAGACTAAGGAGTTATGGTATCAACAGAGGGAGCAGGAACTTCTTCTTGTTGCTCAACTTCCTCACCAATAGCTAGAACAACTTTGAGAGCAAAGGATCCATCTGACCTTTTCTCAATGATTCCCATACGCTGCAAGGTGATTACTCCAAGGAATTTATTCTCTGGAAGATTATGAACTAGGGGTTTGAAAGTAGTGTTGTTTGGAGCAAATGAAGGATTTTCACAAATTTCACAGGCTATATATGTCACCAAGTGACCACAGACAATATCTCCGGATTTCTTGTGAGCAATGTTATTAAACTGATCCACCGACCATCTAGCAGAGGCAATAGGGTAACCTTTCTCGATGCACCAAAGAAATAATAACTCAATCTTGAGAAAAGCATTATAACTGGTTCCTCTACTATTGATTGTATAGGTGATAATTCTGTGAATCACCTTAAGAATAGGGTCTCTTATGCTTGTGGATTTTGAAATTCTGGGATTAAAAGGTTGAGAAGACCCAATGATTTCCTTCTAAAACTCATGCATATTTTCTTCAAATTCATGGGAAAAACCAATTGCCCCAATTTTAGTAAATCCAAAGAGCTGACTGGTTTGCCTAAGAGAAAGAGTATAGGGTTTACCCAAGAGTTTGAAACTCATGTTACCATAGGTGGATCCTCTTGTTGTGTCAAGAGAGAAAGTGGAGAAAAATTCTAGGGTGGGCAAAGGAAAACAATCACAATTAATATCCACCACTGTGAGCCAATGGACATATTGGAGTTTTGTCCTAATGGGTTCACTCAGCCATAAATTATCTAATTCCAACCAGTTTACATATCTAGAAGGAAGAATTGAACGATTGGAAGTAAGATTTTCATATTGGGTAATTTCCTGAGGAGTTAGGGATTGAACCAAAACTTCCAGATCTATAGGATTCCACTCTTTATGATTGACTGGAGTCCTTTTCTTCTTGGGAATAGGAGCAGGAGAAGGAATTGAAGTGGGAGGTGGAGGAATAGGTGGAGAAGAGGATTCTAAGGAGGAGGAACTAGGTTGAGGAGAGGGAATGGAGATCTGCCCTAAATTTGGATGTTTGGAAGCTTTTTGACCCTTCTTAGTCCAAGATTTTACTCTTTTTGGTCCCATTAAGATGCGAAATAATGATTGAAGCAAGAAAAAGAGAGATTTTGAGAGAAAATGCTTTGGAGTTTGAGAGAGAATGACTGAAAGCGCGAGAAAAGGGGATTTAAAAACCTAAAAATTGCCCGAGTCGCGGCTGCGACGTCGAGCTGGAAGGTAAAAAAATAAAGAGAAAATGAAAGGTAGTGGCTGCGACAAAAATTGATCGCGACTGCGAAGGAAATGGTAGCGGTTGCGATGAAAAACAGTCACGGCTACGAACTAAACAGAACAAAAAAAAAATCAAAAGAGTGTAGCGGTTTACTACTCTTGGCATTCCATGGGTCACAGCTACAACTCCTGAGGGTTGCGGCTGCGACTACCAAAAACAAAAAAAAAACCTTATTTTTCAAAAAAATTTCCATCCAACATGCCCAATTCTCTCTTTATAAAATTCATCCTTTCTTCAATTAAGGGTTTTATAAAAATATCTTCCAATTGATTATTTGACACTATAAATTCTAAAGCAACATCACGATTTTACACATGATCTCTAAGAAAATGATGTCGAATGTCAATATGTTTACTCATTGAATTTTGAACAGGATTTTTTGATAAATTTATAGCACTAGTATTATCACACTTAATGGGAATAGTTTTTAGAGGCACATCAAAGTCTTTAATTTGTTGTTTCATCCACAGGACTTGTGCACAACAACAAGCGGCTATCACATATTCGGCTTTTGCAGTGGTCAAAGCCACAGAATTTTGCTTCTTGCTAAACCAAGAAACAAGGCAATTTTCAAGGAGTTGGCAAGTACTGGAGGTACTTTTCCTATCCAATTAACTTCCGGCAAAATCCGCATCGGAATAGCTAACAAGATTAAAGTCCATGCCTCTAGGATGCCATAAGCCAATGTGTTGAGTGCCAATTAAATATTTAAAAATCCTTTTTACAGCATGCAAGTGTGACTCTTTTGGACAAGATTGAAATCTAGCACATAAACATATGGCAAACAGAATATCAGGTCTACTAGCAGTTAAATAAAGCAAACTTCCAATCATACCTGTATATTTCTTTTCTTCAATAGGTTTGCCAAAATCATCCTTGTCAAGTTTCATAGAAGAGCTGATTGGAGTTCTACTTGCCTTTGCTCTTTCCATCCCAAATCTTTTGAGAAGACCTTTTGTGCATTTGGATTGGTTGTGTCATGACCCGTTTTCGTATCGCGACGGTCCTAGGATGCGGAAAATGCCAATGGCGACTGGCACCCATAGAACCCAGTATCACATGCACAATCTATAAACCACATTATATTATCCATTTTAGTTAGTTACCATCCATTCTGATATTCTATAATTCATTTTGTAATTTACTGCAATTTGTTGTGATAATCAATACTTCATATCATATAATCATCATATAACTCATAATATCATCACATACATATATACATGTTCATTTTCTAGCTAACCCATACATACCCCATGGAGCAGCTAGATTATGAACATCAAAATAATAATACAGAATCAGAATATATAGATCAGAATAGCTAGCAGAAATCCTCGGATAACTAACGACAGGATTCTGCAATCTACTCCTATCCTGAAATGGGTAAACAAAGAAAAGGTGAGTATATAAGATACTCAGTGAATCTATATGCATCAACAAATAAGCAGTAGGTAATAATGGAGCAATGATGCCAATAGGTCAAGATACAATATCCAGAATCAGTAATAGGTTACAGTATAGCCAAAGAACAAAGCATAGGCTCGGTATCATACAGAAAGACAGATAAAGGGATGGACTATATGAAATCATACAATCTCTAATAGAATCAGTATGGACTATACGCGAACATACAGTCTTCAATAGCATATCAGAATTAATGAGTATCAGACTGATCAGGTCCTATGGCTAGGACCATAACCCCTCCTAGTTAGGGTACCAATAATATAATGTGCACATCGCCGATAATATTTTTCCACTACTCTGTCGGAGCGGTAGCTCTGTCAAGCCACAATCAGATCAATATAAGAAAACAACATATCAATGGATACCATTATGCAATAATGGCATCCTCCATATCAATAAGCTCAATATCAATCAATCAATTATCAATAGAATCAGTGGCATAACAATAGATGGCATATGAACAACAACAAGTGGTTTGGTAGTCAACAAGGACATGGAATAAAAGTTAGCTCAGCAAAGGAAAACTGTAACACCTTAGCCTAAATCCTAATAGGGACCTTTAGGGAATTAATTTTTCCTTTCTTATTGATGTGTTAATGTTATGTGTGAATGCATGGAATATATGTATATGCATGTTATATGACCTAATTTTTAGGCCTAGAGTTGATTTGAAGTTAGTTAGGACCCAATCGGGTAAGTTTGAAAATTTTGGTAATTGGAGGACCAAAATGTAATTTTGCAATTTTT
>CANXYC010725655.1:0-10134 GCA_948193065.1 Aleurites moluccanus
AATAACAAAATATAAATAATAAAAATTTAATTTATAAAAAAATTTAATTATATTTAAATTTTACTATAAAAAAAAAAAATTTTTTATATATATATATATATATATATATATATATATATATATATATATATATATATATATATATATTAATTCTTACATAAATATTTAAATTAAATACAAGCAATAAAATTAATATTACCTAAAATTTTACAAAAAAAATCATATTTTAAGAAAATTAATTAATTTGGCCATATAATATAAGAATTTGAAATAATACAAATTAATTTATATTAATTATTATATTTTATATTCAATTTAATTATAGGTCTCGGTTAATTACTATTAGATTTCAAATTGATTGAATTTAGTCTCGATTAATTTGATTAGATCTCGAATTGTCAAAATTAGATCTCGGTTGGTTTATATATTAAATATAAATATTAATATAAAATATCAATACTATTAATATTAATTAATAAATTATTATAATTTAATTTGTTATATTATCACTTTGCTAAATTAATAATTAGATTTTTTTAATAAATATGTAAAATATATTTATTTATGGACAATTAGTGAAATATTATAAAATAGTGATGAATTATAATAAATTGTATAAAATAGATAAAAAATAATATAAAAAGAATATTTTTTTTTATGTAAAAAATAGTGTTAAAAATAGAGTTATGATTATAGAGGAAATTACTATTTGACATGATATAAAATATAATATGCCCTAAGAAAATGGATCACAATGTTAAATCAATGCAATACTAACAAAAAACTAATAATCCAAACAAACAGATCAAGACAAAATAGAGATTGAGAAGAGACTTGAGGGAAGTTAAAGCTCTTGACTCATATATTATACCATTATGGTCGACGATAACAGCGACAGTGAGATGGCTGTCGTTGATCTCACAAATGAGTTGCTCATTAATGTAGTTAAAAATCGTAGGTTAATAGCTAAGATCATCCCTTTTTAATATTTTTTCAATAAATAAATACGTTTCCCTCTATTCGTTCCTGACTCTCGCTTGTTTCAAGTTTTTCTTCTTCATTTTCTCTCGAGCCTTCACATATTTAAAGAAGGAATCAAACTAGAATCTCACTTAAGCAACAACGAAAGTTTTACTTTATACCATCGAGATTCACGTGTCCATTGTCATGACAGTGTTTCCTGGCAAGCAAGTGGTTCCGATAGATTATGAGGCCGAGATCTCGCAATGGCTTTTGAAACTTTTTTGATCCTCCTCGTTCCCATTGGAAATGTGGCTCCCATGAAGAAATTGCCGGTAATGCCACATATAATTGATTAATTTCATTTCAGTTTTTTTTTTGTTTTTTTGGATTTCTAAATATGGTTTCACCTCTCATATCTCTCTCTCTCTCTTTTTTTCTTAGTTTTTGATTTTTTTTTCCTTTTGTAGTTTTTTTTTTAATTTTTTACTTTGAATAATTTTCTAATTATTTAAAAACTTTATTTTTTTATTTTTTTAAAAATATGAAGTGAATCCTACTTATTCACTCTGCCAAATTAAAGTATAATTGACCCATAATGTCTCAAATTGATGAAAATTGGATAATCGAAAAAAAATACACTAAATTCCAGAGTTTTTTTTTTTTTTTTTTTTTTGAGTTGATCCTAAAGAAATTTTTTCAGATTAATTACTTGAGTTATAAATTCTTTTCAAATAAAAATCATCAGTCGAAATCAACGATGGAAAAATAACATGAAATGCCACATAAATAGTGAGTGGTAATTGTGCATACCACATGTTAAACACCTCAACAAGTAATGTCACGTAAGTCGTGCTACATAAGATGATTAATCTTCCTCGTACGTGGAATCCAATTGTACAAATTTTTTCTCTCTCTTTGCATGCGTGTGACATGTGCACCTCTATGATTTCTCCAAGATTATACTCTCTCTTGCGTCGTGAGTTGTTGGTTCTGGATCTACCAACTCAACTCACATAAACACTCAAGTTCAAACTTGATACTAACGCCACAAACACCACCCAATGCCACACTGCCAGTGTTTGCTCTGGCTCTACTGCTCTGGCCGTTGACAACTCTTCTTCCTCCAACAAACGCTGCTCTCCCGACCCCAATGCTCACAAATGGACTCTCAATATCAAAAGTCCAAGAAACTGTTTCTTGAACCCCCCAGGAAAACACCACTGTCCCCTCTCTCCATGATTTCTCCAAGATTACTCTTCCTAGCGCCTTATCAACCTTTGGTTTTGGATCCACCAACCCAACTCACATAAATACTCAAACCCGCATCACAAACCCGATTCCCCTCCTCCGCCTCTGCCATTATGAACCTTACAAGCCACCAGGATCGAATTCTTTTTCTGGATCGGGTATGGGTTCTGTGTCAAACTTGGCACCACAATCACCGCCAGACAACTCCAAGATGATGGGGACGTTGTGACTACGCTTGCTTCAAAGACAACTGCTTCTCTGCCACCACGGTTGCGAATGCTGATGAGGAGCGTGTCTGACCCATCACCCAACAAGAGCTTTTCAAGATCATCGAGTTTTGACGAATTTTGAGATTCTTTGTGTTCTGTAATTAAGAAATGGCTTCCTGGGTTTACAGGCTTAATCTTTTATTTTCTTTTTCAATAAGTATTGAAATTTGGGATTAAAGATGCTGCCTTTTTTGTGTTAATACCTATGATGTGATTATGATTGTTTTAGATTTGTTGGGATTTCAGATTTTTGAATTGTTTAGTTAATGTGGATTTTTGTGGTTCTTTTGGATAACTGGGATTAATTAAATATGTTTTGGAATTCTCGGGCAAATGATGGTGGCTAAAGAGGATGAGGGATAGCATGAAGGAGACGGTGAAGAAATTTTCCTTCTCTCTTAACACGTGTCACGCGTACAAGGAGAGAGAAAAAATATGAGCAAATACATCCCTAGTTGAATTGTATTTTTACAACGTAACTTTTCATATGCCTCGTTTTGGACCTAAATTTTTTTTTAATTTTATATTTTTATACTGTAACTTTTTATATATCTTATTTTAGACTTAAATATTTTCAAAAAAAATTTAAAAAATTTATTATTTAATAATATTTGATATAATAAATTTAAAAATATATTTTATTTTGTATTAAATAAAAATTAAATAAATAATAAAAATATTATAAACTCGTTAAATTTAAATCGTAAAATTTATAATATATTTATAATTATTCATTTAATTTATATTTAATATAAAAATATATTATTAGTTTCATAAATTAAATATTATTAAATTATAATTTTTAAAAAAATTTTCATAAATTTTTAAATCTTTAAAATATAATATATAAAAAATTATTATATAAAAATTTACAGCAGTAAGATTCCACGTATTAGATTAATTATCTCACGTTACGTGGTATCACTTGTTGACATGTTCAACACGTGGCATGCAGTCTTTTCTCACAATTTAGGCGGCATGTCACATTATTTTTTCAGCATTGAACCCAGCAGATGACTTTCATTCGAAAAGAATTTATAACTTAAATGATTCATAATAAAGAAATATTTATTTGGTGACCATCAAGAATCCAAAATTTTAGTATTTTTTTCTAATTACCCAATGAAAATTAGACGTTGGAATTTTTTCTCGTGACGTCTAATTATAAATTGAATTATTATTTAAAATTATATTATTAATAATTAAAAAATATTTAAATAAAAATTAATTTTTAATTTATTTTTTTAAATTGATAAAATCTAACATAACAATTATAATTATTTATTAAAAATTTTACCCAAAAAATATTTTAGGTAATTATCAATCTTGGTCGAAACACCCCCCAAAACTCTATTCAAGTTCTAAATCGAGTTTTTGAAAAAAGATGATGCCCTGAATTGGCATTCCCCTTCTCTTCTTCAGCGGCAGCTAGTCCTTGGTCCACCATTTCCTGGTTTCCTTCACAGAGCAAAGTGTCACTTTCTACTCTCACTGATTTTTTCAGCTCCCTCTGATCCAAAAATCAACCCAAAAATGCACCAAAAAACCTGAGTTCTCGCCTTCATTAATGGAGCCCTCACCACTATCTGATTCTCTAGGATGAGAAAATCAACGGCCATCATTCATCCGGGTGAGTTATCGATCCTCTTTCTTCACCATCACCATCACAAAAGATCCATTTCCACCTCTTCAATCGCCCCTCTTCCGATAGTCCCTGACCCACCTGATCTCTCCTCTCAGCTCCTCTCTATTATCTCTTCTCCAAATTGGCAGAAACACCCTTCCTTTTGCAACCTAATTCCGAGCATCTCTCCTTCCTTTGTATCTTCTCTCTTTAGCAACAACCCAAATCTCGATCCCCAAAACGCTCTCAAGTTTTTCCAATTTATAGCGCGAAAACCTGGGTTTAAACATAGCGTTCAATCTTATTCCCTGCTTTTACACATTTTGATTAGAAATAGATTTTTTGGCGTTTCTGAGAAAATTCGTATTTCCATGATTAAAAGTTGCGTTTCTATTGATGATATGCTGTTGGTGTTAGATTGTTTAAGGCAAATGAATAGAGATGATAATGAACTTAAATTTAAGCTCAGTGTTAGGACTTATAATGAGCTATTAATGATGTTATCAAGGTTTCTAATGATTGAAGAAATGAAGAGAGTTTATGCTGAGATGTTAAGTGATATGGTTGTTCCAAATATATATACCTTAAATACTATGGTTAATGCTTATTGTAAAATGGGTAATGTACTTGAGGCTGATTTATATGTGAGTAAGATTTTGCAGGCGGGTTTGAAGCCTGATACTTTTACTTATACTTCATTGATATTGGAGCATTGCAGGAATGAAGATGTAAATGCTGCATATAGTATTTTTAAGATGATGCCGAAAAAGGGTTGCAGAAGAAATGAGGTATCATACACGAATCTTATTCATGGGCTTTGTAAGGCTGGAAGGGTTGATGAAGGTATCAGTTTGTTTAAGAAGATGAAAGATGATGATTGTTATCCAACTGTGCGTACGTACACAGGATTGTAGATGCATTGTTTGGAAACAATAGGAATTTGGAAGCTGTAAATTGGTTTAACGAGATGAGGGAGAGAGGTTGTGAGCCGAATGTTCATACTTACACTGTGATGATTGATGCTATGTGTAAAGAAAGCAAGCTTGATGAGAGTAGAAGAATGCTAAATGAGATGATGGAGAAAGGGTTGGTTCCAAGTGTGGCTACTTACAATGCTTTGATTAATGGGTATTGTAAGGAGGGGAGGATGGAGTCTACACAGGAAATTTTGGATTTGATGCACTCAAATGACTGTCGCCCGAATGAGCGTACATACAATGAATTTATATGTGGTTTTTGCAAAAAGAAAAATGTGCACAAGGCAATGGCATTGTTTAGTAAAATTCTTGAGCATGGGCTGACACCAAGCCTGGTTACATATAATTCATTAATCCATGGGCAGTGTAAAGTAGGTCATTTAGATAGTGCTTATAGGTTGCTTGATTTGATGAAGGAAAATGGTCTGGTTCCTGATCAGTGGACTTACAGTGTTTTCATTGACACTCTTTGTAAAAATAAGAGGATGGAAGAAGCTCATGCTTTATTCGATTCTCTCAAGGAGAAAGGCATAAAGGCAAATGAAGTGATTTACACTGCTTTAATTGATGGGTACTGCAAAGCTGGGAAGATAGACGATGCTGATTCTTTGCTAGAAAGAATGAGTACTGAGGACATTTTGCCTGACTCAGCCAATTATAATGCTCTCATTGATGGGTTTTGCAAAGAGAAAAAAATGAAAAGGGCATTGTTCTGGTTGGACAATATGGTACAGAAGGGTGTGAAGCCCATAGTTTCTACATATACAATTCTTATTGTAGCAATGTTGAAAGAGGGTGATTTTGATCATGCTTATAGGCTTTTTGTTCAAATGGTTTCCTCTGGACACCAGCCTGATGTGTATGTTTACACAGCATTTATTCATTCATATTGTAGCACAGGGAACATAAAAGAGGCAGAGGATATGATGGATAGGATGATTGAAAGAGGTGTTATGCCTGATGTGCTGACTTACACATTGTTAGTTGATGCATATGGATGTTTCAGATTATTAGATAATGCATTTGATGTTCTCAAGTCCATGTTTGATAATAATTGTGATCCCTCTCATCATACCTATTCTATATTAATCAAGCATATTTCAAAGGAAAAGCTAACAAAGGAAAACAGCAATGCAGGAGGACTTGATATATTTTCAAATGTCTCTTTTGTTGATGTTGCTGATGTCTGGAAGACAATGGAATTTGAAACTGCTCTGGTGCTTTTCAAGAAAATGCTGGAGCATGGTTGTTCACCTAATGTTAACACTTACACAAAGCTTGTTATAGGACTTTGCAAAATGGGGCGCATGGAAGTGGCCCACAGGTTATTTGATCATATGAATGAAAGAGGAATGTGTCCTGGGGAAGATATATATAATTCTCTTCTCAACTGTTGTTGTAAGCTTGGAATTTATTGGAACGCAGTAAGACTGATGGATGCTAAGACAGAGCATGGTCATTTTCCTTGTCTAGAGTCTTTGAATTTACTTATCTGTGGGCTATACGATGAAGGGAATAAAGAGAAGGCTAAAGCTGTTTTCTGTAATTTGCTTCACTGTGGGTATAATGACGATGAAGTAGCTTGGAAAGCTCTCATTGATGGCTTACTTCAGAGAGGCCTTGTTGATAGATGCTCTGAATTACTGGGCATCATGGAGACAAAAGGTTGCTAGATCCATCCTCAAACATATAAAATGTTGATTGAAGGACTTGATAGGACATAATTCGTGGTATTATTTCTGTTGAAGTTGTTTCATTCTAGGAAAATGCCTTTTCAATTAGTTGAATGTGGAGGCTAGCGTACATAGATGGAAATTTGGATTCTTTTGGCATGCAATCTCCAAATAAATACCTGAGATTGGTTTCAAGAATCTGCAGTAGCCTGTCAATGAGGATGGGTCTGTTTTATGGAACACTGACTGTTGGATGTAGTAGCAGAACCAAGTACAGAAAGGAAATCTCAGATGAATATCAGGAGGTAAGTGATCAGTAACCTTCTCAGATTTTTTCCCCCATTTTTTTCCTTCTTGGAAGTTATATATTTTTCTAAAAGAATACAATAAAGAGGAATTAAAATGGTGAATAAATAATTTAGTTATACCAGCATATGTTGGAGTATAATGTCCTTAGAGGCTTCGTGCAGAGACATATACATATGCATACATGATTAATATAAGCTGTATCAAGTGGACAATAACTAGGTAAGGAATTATTTAAGGTTGCATTTTCACGTGTTGAGATCTTAGTATTTGCATAACTACTTGGTAAATTTTTTAACAGTAGATAAATCACTCATTGAGCATATTTACATTTTGTTCTTTGTTGATTAATTTTTTTAAGTGAGGAAAAAAAATACTATGTTTGAGCTTCATTTAATGAACTCCTTAGTTTAGAGTTGGTACCATTTATGGAAACACTTCAGTGTTGGTGAGATTGGTTGTTTGTAATTCTAAATTTGGGCAGTTGCAGTCTTCAAGTCTGAGTGCTGAGAATTCCATCTGGACATAAACTTTGCAAGACAATGCAAATTGTCGAAGTATCTATGAAGGAGAGCCAATTTTGGATTATATATGGATTGATCATTCAATGTGGAACTAGGTTGTATTGATGGTACACTTGTATTTTTGTCAGGGCCTGCAATGTGAGACACCTTGTGCCCTGGGGCACCTTTTTTAATTTATCTTTGAATAATTATATAAGTTGATAAGGTTTTAAAGACAGATGAATTTTGGTTAAAGCTTAGTTGGAGAACTGGTCATAAACTAGGAGCTGATGTGTTTGGGAGTGCGCCTGTTATATCAAACAGGCTTGTTCTTTTTTATCAACCTTGACTAGATATATTTGTCAATTAGTTAACAGAGACACTTATACTGGAGATCAAATGCTGGGTTTTTGCTGCTAGAAAATTTGGTACTTGATATTGGAGGAATAATCATCTTTGGCTAGCTTGAATTTTGATGACCAATCTTGCTGCCAATGTGCTTGGGACTTCGATGGTGATGGCCGATAGGAGTGATTGTTGGTTCAAATCTTGGCAAGAAAAAATTGACCAACTTAAGATAACAAGATTAACATTTAGTTGAGATAGAATGATAAATTCTGTTAGTATTGACAAAGGCAGGCATTAATGTGCAGATGAGTGCAATACTTAGGAATGGGGAAAATACTTTATTATCTGAAATAAAAATACTTGTTGGGGTAGAGATTTAGTCTTGGAAGCAGTGACCAGTTATCATTTAAAGTGAGAAAACTAAAGACAGGCTCACTGTCTAGGTGATTTTTTTAAAGATGGTATGGTATGTGGTGAGGACGAATGTGAGGGAAGGGAACGAAAAGCATTCAGTATTGTAGCTTTTCCTTTTGTTTAAAATTTGAGGAAGGAAATCAAGAGAAAAAAGTTTTTTTTTTTATAAGATATTTTCGTTGGACCTACAAAAGCTACAGCTTGAAGATATAAGGTAAATTCTGAATAAGATTTTAATAGTTTCCTCCTTGGATTATCTATTAACTTTCTGTATAAAAAAAAGTAAGTGAATTTATTTATTTCTGTACCTTTCCTTGTGTTTTTCTGTTGTTTTTTCCTATTTCTTTTCCTATCTAAAATTGATCAAGATGGTGCTTAAAGAGAAGAAGATGGCATAGCAATGAGGTATAGTGGATATAATATGGAAGGATTGTATGCCCTAGTTATATTGGGCATTTTATTTCTTTAGAAAAGTAGAAAAGTTATGCTACTCTAGACATTAAATATAGGGAGTGTTTTATTTTTCCTAATATAATCTTGTGATTTATTCTCATTTTCCCCTTCACAGGATGGTGGGTGCCACCTTGAGTGATGGGTGTTTCGGCATATCCCACTTTGACGATAGAATATCAATCGAACCAAAAATTTACCTACCTCAAGGTTGATATTATTATTATTTTTTTATTTATTTTTTATCTTGTTTGGATGGTATGATTTTGTTGTACCATGCACATACTTTCTGTAATGGATTTTATCTTTTTTCCCTTGCTATTGTCTTTCTGTCTCCTTGGGTGAAAAATTTCCTTTGCCTCGTGTATTAATCAGTTATTGCTATGATACGGCGCATTAACGAAATGGGTTAAGGCTAAATACAATTCAAATAGAATGAGAATATAGGCAGTGGTGCGTTAAGATCTTAAGATCCAAGCATTAGCTATCTTCTAACAAATCTAAAATTCTTTCTTTTTTGTTCTGCTAGAGCCCACATTATGCATTTAATTTCAATCTAAATCTTGACTTTTATTAGAGCTTATATAAAATTATATCTCCGGAGAACTTCAACTATATTCAGTACTTAGATGCTC
Organism: Aleurites moluccanus; assembly: GCA_948193065.1. NCBI lineage: Eukaryota > Viridiplantae > Streptophyta > Magnoliopsida > Malpighiales > Euphorbiaceae > Aleurites > Aleurites moluccanus. Next base: position 9,411 of record CANXYC010725655.1, read on the forward strand.
TTTTGTTTGCATCAGACTTCAAATTGTATCTTGCATTTTCTGATCATGCTTTCTTATATATATATTTTTGTTCTATTTTATTTTTCCAGAGTCATATTGGCTTCTTTTGGAATTATTTGCAGCACCATGATATCCTGCTATTTTACTCATCTCTATTGACTATTTGTATGCCCTGGCAATTGGGCAGTAGTATCAATTATCTGCTTACTGTTCTTTTTTGGAAAAACATTAAAAAAAGAAAATGTCATCCACAGTACTTAAGGTCGAAAGTGTGGAATCTTCTCTGTTTTTGTTATGTGGTTGTGTTTCTATTTTTGTGTTTCTTTCAAAGCCAACACAGTTATAGAAAGCCTAATGAAATGTGAAACATATTTAATTTGATCGACTATTTTGGTTGAATCAATACATTATGCTTTGCAATATTGTGCTTTCACATTGCACCAGTTGAGCTAAGAATAATTTTCATTTGGCTATGCAGAATTCCGTCAGAAGAAGGCAGGGGAGCTAAAGAGTTAGATTGAAGTCTTAAATCCTTAAACATTGCTGTACTGAAGATCTGAAGGGAATCCAAACAAAAAGGTTAAATTGAAAAAAATCAGTGTATATATATATATATATATATATATATATATATATATATATATATATATATATATATATATATATATATTTAGAGTGTTAAAATATATATTAATACAATATATATATAACAAAAAGATTTGAT
>CANXYC010725695.1:0-19594 GCA_948193065.1 Aleurites moluccanus
TTCTTCCTCTTCATTTTCATTTCATTTGGCCGTCCACCATTTTTTTTTCTCTTTTCCAAAATTCAATTTTCATTTTCTTTATAGATTTCTTTAGGAAATTAATGGAAATATACTAAATCAAGGTTGCTAAACTCAAATCTACCATTAATTTGAAGGAAGGAGCAAAGGATTGGGAGGCCATTCTTCAAAGTAATTTCGGCCATGGTGGATTCTTTAGGTAAAGTTGTTAGTTTGTTTAGTTTGATTAATATTTTAGTGATTATTTAGGTTGAATTGAATAGGTAATTAGTTTGATTGCATTAGATTATCCAAAATTTAATGAATTTGTCATTTGACTGTTGAAATTGAAGTTGTAAAGGATGATATATTGAATTAGTATTAGGAGTTGTTAATTGATGTTAGAAATGATCAGTTGGATATGAATGAACAACTAATTGATGGTTAATTTGATGTGGAATTGTAGATTGAAGAAGTTGAGTTTCAAAGTAGCCATAAATTGGGCATTTTGGTGAAATTGGCTATTTCATTGGCTATTGGAAGGTTTAAGTGAGTTTACATTGCATCAATTATCATGTTTGAATCATTAAATTATTGAATTGAATCTAATTGTACAAAACCCTAAGGTGGCCGAACCATGTGCCCTAATTTTTGCTTATGTGTTTGTTTGATTTTCCTTGGTTCTTCCTTGCCAATTTGACCCTAATTTAATGTTATTTAATCTTGTTTATTGATACCTTGGTGTTGTTGGACAATATACCTTGTTATTGGTTGAATAGGCAAGCTAATTTTGCTCTGAACCCTAACCTATTGGCTTGCCATTGTATGTCACCTTGTGTTTGATAATTTACCTAGTTTATTTGTCATTGGCTTATTGGTTTGTATGCCATAGCCCTACCAATTAAATACCATTGTCATTAGCGATAATGGTATGCCAATTGACCCATCAATTTCGGCCACCGAACCCTTATTGTTTCTTGCCTTTTCTTATTATCATACTTGATATTATTGATTGTATGTTGCCTATGACATTGTAATTGAGCTTATTGAATATTGAATTGATTGATACCAGGCCGATTGCTATTTGATTGATTGTTATCCGGATGCCATTGTTGCTTATGGTATCCCTTGCTATTATCCTATTATGGTTTGGCAGAACTTTCGATTCGACAGGGGAGTGGGGAAATACTATTGACCTTGTGCACATTATATATTTGTACCCTAGCTAGGAGGGGTTATGGTCCTAGCTATAGGGCCTAATCAGCCTTATGCATATATAATACTGGTGACCTACATGGTCCAGTGATATTGATTGATATGATACTGGTGACCTATATGGTCCAGTGATATTGATTGATATGATACTGGTGACCTATATGGTCCAGTGATATCGATTGTTTAGTGACTGTTTGATTTCTTTTCATACAGTCCATCTCATTATCTGCCTTTCCATTTGTAACCAAGCTTATATATATATGAAATTCCCTTGATTTACTATACCTTGACAGCCACTATGTATTATGTTATTCATATACTTATACCATTGCCTATGTGTACCTATTAATTATTGCGATGCATGTAAATTCACTGAGTATCATTCATACTCACCAAGTTGTTTGTTTACCCCTTTCAGGATAGGAGTAGGTTGCAGGATCCAGTTTTCTGTTCTATGTGGATTTCCTGCTTCGGATTTTCTGATGTATATATCTATTTTGGATTATTGTATTATATTATTTTGGTGTTCATGATCTAGCTGCTCCATCGGTATGTATTGGGTAGCTAGGAGATGAACATTGTTTATATTTGATATTGATGGTCTATAGTAATTATATATGATGTATGATGCATGATATATATATATTTGTGACAACCAATTGCATTATGGTGACAAAATAATTGACAGATTAACAGAATGAATAACAGTATAATATAATGGATGGTAACTATAATAAATGAATAATATATTGAGGTTGATAGATTGTGTAATGATACTGGGTTTTACAGGTGTTGGTCGCCATTGGTATTTCCCGTGCCCTAGGACCGTGGCGGTCCAGAAAATCGAGTAGTGAAAATTTTTCATCTTTTTCTTTTTACCAGAATTACACATGCATATATATGATTCTTTACCTCTAGTCAGAATAAAAAATTCATCTCTCAACTGAATTGCTATTTTCTCGGCAGCGTTACCGACACCGATGTTTTTCGAAAAAGTATTTCATTTTCATTTTGAATGAGTCTCTAAAATTATTTTTTGTCATTTCGATGATTTCAAACCAACTACTGAGAACTTTATTCATATAATTATGGTAGGCTTTCCTAGGGTATTACACTGTCTTATCTACATGAAATGAGTACTGTTGATCTATTTATTATTTTCAACCACTGATTCTGTTATTGTTTTTCCTCATTCTATAATATGGCGTGCAACCCTAATTTTTATTGATTATTTACCTATTTATTGTTGATACTTAACCATTTTCTATTAAGTGATGCATATCAGATTCACTGAGTATTTTATACTCATTCCTTTAGTCGTTTCTCATTTTTTAGGTGGAGAGTAGAAGGCAAAATCCAGTCTTTTGTTTCTCTGTGGATTTTTGCAATATCTATTTGACAGTGTAATTATTTTAAACATTATATTATGTTTATATTACTAGTTGATACATGGTTATGTATTAGTGGCATAGTTAGATTGTATTAATGTATATATGTGATATAATATAGAGATTAAATATTAATATTATATATGAGTATGATGATTACAGCCAATAGCAGAATAAATTTCAGAAAGTAAGATTACAGAGTAACAAAGCATGTAATGAATATTAATTAATTAATTGGATAGCTATATGATAGTAATTGAATATAGGATATGATACTGGGTTCTACGGGTATTGGTCGCCTCTGACATCTCCTGCATCCTAGGATCGTCACGTTCCGAAATCGGGACTTGACAACAGACCTATGAGAACCATGAAATTTATACAAAATAACTACTTTCATTGGTTGATAACTACTTAAACGACAATAATTAACTACTTTATACTATCAATTATATGAAATCATTTGATAATGTTAACTCTTTTGTAAGAGAAACCATTAATCTCAAGCATCTCTCTTTGGTATAATGCAGAAGCATCAATCAAAGAGATCCAATATATATATATAACAACTCTGGATGATGAGGGTAGTGCAAAAGTAGAAGGGGATGCAATAAATGTGGGGGTGGATGGTGCAAAGATGGTGAATGATGAAGATAAAGATGGAGTAGATGAAGATGCACCATCAGACCCTTGCAGGAAATGAAGTTTGATGGGATGGTGTAGGAGTGTCCAAAAGAGGAAGAACTCCCTACTGTACTGATACAACAGACGTAGGTCGACCCCAGGCACTATAAGTAGGGGTACCTTAACCGTGACCTCGGTCAGATGTAGTATCCTCTTTAATAACACGTCTTGATATCTGTAAAACATGTATTTTTATTAGTTATACTTATATTATAATTATACTACTAAAAAACCACAAATTACCATTATTCATAAGGAAATCCATTATTCACTGTCAATATCTTCTTCTTGCTCCAATATTTTCTCAGATGATTCTTGATTTGATAGAAGCTCAATCTCATCTTATAATTCATAATCATTTTCCTTTATATCAATGAACAAACTACTTGGATCATTAAGCGATACAGGTGGCTCATGTGAGATCTTGCTCGAGCGCTACATCCGATCCACTCAAGGAATCAGAACTATCGTTTTTGGGCTCGGTCCCACGCGAAAGTGGCTATCGCTTTTTCTGTTTTGAAATATGAGTGATGGATGATTTTTTGTTTATCATTTTTCAGTTCTGAAAAGATTTCAAGAAGTCGCCACCTTAATTTATTTTTTAATGAAAAAATTTAAGGTAAACACCCAAAACTCTAATTAAATCCCATGAATAAAATACACTAGACCTTTAAATTGAATTCAAATTCGGGAACTAGATTTTTTGTTTAAGAAATTTGAACTTCACTTGTAATTAATTCTAACTTAAAAATATTATTTTTGTGCGAGCATTTAATAGGATGACATTTATTTTATGGAAAGCAGTAAATAAATAAATCATGCATCCAAAACCAAAAAATAAAAAATACAACAAATCAAACAGAATAAATAAAAAAATAAAACAAAAAATAAAAATAACTAATAAATACCTAGAATGTCGGTGACTAAATAAAGATCGGCAATGACAGACTAGAAATAAAAGCTGACTGGCGATGAGAGATAGATAAAACTAAACAAAAATGTGTCATGTCCCACTTTTGGAATGTGACGGTCGTAGGGCACAAGTAAATTTAAGGTCACCAGAAACCCGTAGACCTATTATATATGACAATAATTAATCATTCATACTTTAACTTATTCATTAATATTCAAATTTCATTTATCATTTATTAATCTTATAAAAATTTTGACAGAGTCTCCTATTTTTCATACTATTCCCAACCCAAAACTGGGTCTTTCAAAAATTACACAGCCTGCATAAAAAAAAATTATACTCCCAAAATTTTACCATCCTTATATCATAAACTTCATAGTCCATGCAATCATATATATATATCAGTATCACTACTATTAGTTGTGCCATACTTATTTTCCATCAATTATCATTTTAAGTTTCATTAACAGATAATATATATTCATAAGTTAATAGAACTATCTATTTCGCACATTATACCTCATGGAGCTCTAAAGTATATACACACTGACTCCATAAAAGAAAATTACATTGGAGTCTTCAGACGTCCCAAGTGCAGAAGAAGGAAAATGACTTGGGAATTAACTTTTAGTACTTCTTTTCTGAAAAATAATTAAACGACCACGAGTGAGTATAAACATACTCAATGTGTAAGTATACATCATTATTAATGAGGTTCAGGTAAATAATAGTAAGGTAAATCAATAGAAATTAAGTAATAATGAATATGATGAGCAGATAATAGTGTATCAAATTTGCACATGGAATGGCTAGTGATTTGCACACCAAATACCTTTAGGCATAAGGAATGGATAACAATGATAAAAGTAATAAATAACAATGAAGTAGGTTAAAAGATTCAATATAAAAACAGTACTAATAATGGTTGGTAAGTATCATATCAGTATATGGAAGTGACATATGAAGGGCCAGTAACAGTATATTTATATTAGTGAATTACATAAGGTGGGTTAGGCCTTACCACTAGGACAAATTACTTCCCAATTAGGGTAAACAATATAAAAGTCCATTGCGCACAAGGCTGATCGTATTTACCCACTACTCTGTCAGTGCGATAGCTCTGTCAGGTCCACATAAACAGTAAATTTTGATGACAATTCAATTATTAATTGGGATTATTTAGGTACAGTGAATAATCAATTAGTAACAGAGCTATTTTATCAATCAGTATCAATACAGTTCAATAAACATGTATCGATTTCATTCTCGGTATTAGGGTAGTTATTATGAATTTAAAGCACATGATTGAACATTTGGTGTGCATAACAATTAATGTATTATGGTGCAAAAACAATCAAGGCTTAATGTCACAATTTAGGTTCTCAAGGTGAGTAATACAATAAGCATTTTAATTTTAGTAACAATTCAATGGCTATAGCTCAAATTGGGCTTAGTCAATCAGAAGATATTCAATGGAAATAACAATAAGGCATTTAGTTAAGCAGGAGATTGTGAACACTAATTTTTTACACCCCTCAGAATATACCAATCCAAATGACACTAACCAGTACCTGAACCATTCATAGACGAACTTAGAAAGCATCAAAACGGGTTTGGGCCTTTGCTGCCACCCTGAAGGGGAGGCATTGCCTTCCTCCTTAAAGGGCGGTGCCGCCATCCCCCTTTGGTGATTTCGCTGACCCATTTATGTTCTGCCGCCCTCCTTTATACCTTGTGCCCCTAAAAGCCCTATTGGTGCCGCTACCCCCCTTTGGCGGCACTCCTCCTTCTTTCCAGCGGCAGCTCCAGAGGCATTGCCTTCCACATCAAAAAATGATGAAAATAGACTCCCCAAGCTTCTATTATAAACAGAAAGCCTCCTCCCACCTTTTAACACACAGAAAATCATCTAGTTTAAGTTTTCACTATTTGATTTCACTCTCTTATCCCCCATATACCTATTATTTCTTATTTCTTTAGTTCTCTTTGAGCTAAAGAAGGATCAAATCTGAGGCTACGGAGCCTCAAAATTTATTTAACATAAAGTTACTCTGTCCATTTGTTTTCTTTTCTTTTGAATTGTCAAGTAAAAGGCAGTTTGACCATCTCCCCGTGCTTCGATCGATTCAAGGTGAAACTCCAATTCGGAGGAGCACTCCTTCTGCCACCTCCCCAAAGATCAAGACAAAAGGTATCAACTCCTAAACTCCTTCTTATTTTCTTATTTTGATAGAGCATCAAAATAAATAACTCATCTTCTACCTTTCTTTAGTTTGATAGAGAATCAAAATAAAGAACGAAAACATGATAAATTAGGCATAAAATCAACCCTCCTTCACAAAAGCAAGAACTATGTGGGTTTTGATTCCCATTCAACGATATACGTAGGCAAGCTATATAAAAGCTTAAAATCCAAAAATTTTAAAAAACCATTTTTTTCCTTTTACCTCGTTTATTCGATTCTTATTTTGTTCATCTGATGTTTTTTTTTTTTTTTTTTTTTTTTTGTATTTTAGCTTTGATCTTTGGGAAATATGTGATCAACCTAGAACCCATAAGGACTAGAGTTGATATCCCTTATTTTGGGTTTTTAAATTGTAATAATTTACTTTATCGCACTCTTTTATTGCTTTATTTTATTGCTTTACTTCTAAATGTATTCATCTTATATGTCATTTAATATGTCATTCTTTAAATTGTTCTTCAAAATGTTTTAAATTAAGGTTAAAATTAGAAGCCAAGTTCAACCGAAAACCTAGTCCCTGAATCCTCTTTGGTTTCAAAGACTAGTGTACTTTTTTCCTTAAGGATAAAATTGGAGTCAAAATGGATTTTTACCTTAAATTTTATCAATAAAAATAACTTAAATTGGCGACTACAAAATTAAAAATCATTTTCAAATAAAAGGCATTAGGGTTGTCTCAATCCGTGAGAAATCGTCCCTAAATGAGCATTCTCGATTCCATTCAATTGGACAAGACGCGGTGCTCGAGCGAGGCCTCATAGCTGGCATCTCCATTGGGGACAAACATTTTTCAAAATTTAAAGAAGACTACCAATTGGTTGAATTTTTTTTTTCAAAAATGACTTTTTTTACTTGGCTTTTTAGTTTAACTTTGATTTTCAATGCATCATTACATAACCAGTTATGAAATTCAACCTTTGGATAGCAAGTAGCATTAATCCGATAACTCTCTATAAGTATGTTGAGAGATAGAGAAATTATCCACCCCGCGACGAATCTTCTATCCTATTAGAGTGTAACGAGCAATAGTACTATTGGACCCACACAAATCTTATTATTTCACATGTGGTTAGGTATATCACTGCTCTAGTGTGATAGCTACCCTTAAACAAAACCACCTAGCCTTCATATAATGAATATTAGACCTTGGACTTTAGGTCCTATGAACCATAATATTGTTAAGCTATCATCATGAGCCAATTTTCTTCATACACATGCATACATGCATTCAAGATTCATAAAGCATGCATTCCATTTTTAACGAGTCTAGGTTGTACCTTGAACTAGTTGAGAGTCAACCCAAATGGTCCCAAGACCTATTAGCCTCAAACAATACTTTCCCAAATGGACCTAAGGCCCATTAGCTTCAAACAAATCTCACCCATACAAACCCAAGGCCCATTAGTCTCAAACACCTCTCACCCGTATAAACCCAAGGCCCGTTAGGCTCAAACACCATCACCACTACCTAAAGCCCAAAACCATTTGGCAACATTACCCAGCTGGCACCAAAATCTCTCAAAGCCCAAAAACCATTTAGCATCATGATCTCTCTAAAGCCCAAACCCAGTTGGCACCAAGATCTCTCTAAAGCCCAAACCCAGTTGGCACCAAGATCTCTCTAAAGCCAAAACCCAGTTAGCACCAAGATCTCTCTGAAGACCAAACCCAGTTGGCACCAAGATCTCTCAAAGCCTAATTACCCTTTGACCTCTGTACTTTAGAATAAAGCCGAAAATCCTAAAATCCAAATAATTTTGGCCCACCTTACTTTAGGAATCGATGTCCTAGGAATTTGCAATGCATAACTTTTCTTAAAACCTATAATAGAGTTAAGTTTTCCTTTCCCCTAAAAACCTAGAATAAAGTTAGGTTTTCTTTTCCATGCACTGATCCCTTATCTTCAAAAGGTACCAATGGCCAACCCAACCAATATGGATGCTATGGGTATACTTCTCACCACCCTCATTAAAAGGCAAGTGGAGAATTTTAAAGCCATACTTAATTCCACCCTTAGTACTCAACAGACTGACTTTTCCAAAGCCTTGACTGCTCAACAAACCAGATTCCATAATGCACTGGCCTATGTGACCAAATCCTTGAATTCTAAGATTGATGACATAAAATCCATGAATCTGACCAGACCAAAATCAGTTGATCCAAGCTCTTCAAATACACCTTAAGTTAACCTGACCAATACCAACCCTTCCTTTTCCTTGAATCCTTTTCAAGGTAAGGAAACCTTCACCCAGTCAGCTATGGAAAAGTCTTTGAAACACAATACTACTGTGTTAGACCAATGCCACATAATAGAGAAAAGATTCAAGCAGAATAACACCTTTACTTCCATTACCTCTACCAAATAGAAGAGTCAGTAACTGAAAAGGAAATTTACGAATTTGGGTATGCCCTTGAGCTTTGATTACAAGAAGGATTTGGAATCTAAACTGGTCACACCTTTAGAATCAAAGGCACCTCCTAACCTTTTGCCTAAAAGATGGAATATGAATGAGTATTGTGATTATCATCAAAGTGCTAGGCATAAAACGGATGTGTGCAAGAACTTAAGTCATAGAATCTGAGATCTCATTGACATTGGAGATATCCTTCCCCCTAGTCTGATATCCGACACCCCTATTTACCTTCAAACCATTATCAATCCCTTCAGGTCTGAATATTCAAATTAGAAGAAAAGTAAGTGGAAATAGACCCCATCTCATCAACCAACCAAAACATAGTTTATGGAGGAATTCAAGCCTAGTTAATCTGACCTGTCTGAGATTGAATTTAAATCATAGTCTAAGTCTAAGTTGAGTTATGAGTCAAGTCAGAGTCTAAACCTGAGTCATAGTTAGAGTCTTTTGAGTCACGTTTCTTCTCATTTCCTTTTTCAAGACTGTAATAGACCTTTTTGGACTTTCCTATAATTTTGAAGTAACCATAAATGATGGTACTCTTTTTCATAATAAAAGTTTGAATTCTTATTATATCTTCCTTTTCATTTTAATTGTTTTATCCAATTTGAGTGAAAAAAATATATGTGAAAAAAATGATAGAAAATGAAAGAAAAATTAAATAAAAATTTTAAAAAAATAAAAAAGAACAAAGAATCAATTAACTTTGGCATAGATAATGAACTAAAAATTGCATATTTGGCATCATCATTTTGTGAGGCTTCTTTATTCAAAACAGTTTAAGAATTCTTAGATGGCTTTGCCTAAGGACTCAAGCATATGACGAGTATTGATCCAAGTATAACAGTACATAAGATTCCAACCCTAGAGAATATGAAGCCTGTAAAGCAGAACCTGTGAAGGTTCAAGGCAAAATGGTCTCTCAATAAGTTGTCAAGTTGTTGAAGAATGGTTTTATCGAGCCTATTACTTACCCCTCGTGGTTTGCCAAAATAGTGCATGTACCCAGAAGGATGGGAAGGAAAGGATGAGTGTGGACTATAAAGATTTAGACAAGGCTTGTTAAAGGATGATTTCCCTTTACCTCACATCGACTTATTGGTTGATCAGACGGCAGGATCCAAAACGGTCTCTTTGACTGACCTATATTCGAGATATAACCAGATCCAAGTGTACCCCCCCCCCCCCCCCCCCGACTAGGAAAAAATAGCAGTTGTGACAGAATGGGGCATCCTATTATTATAAGGTTATGCCTTTTAGGCTAACGAACGTTGGGGCAACCTACCAAAGGATGAAAACCATTCTTTTCCACAATATGATGTATAGAGATATTGAGGTATATGTGGATGATATGATCATAAAATCTCTAACAGCTGATCATTTAGAAGCGTTGAGGTGATTTTTCCTTAGACTTTGCTAATGCAATTTAAAGTTTTATTGTGCTAAATAACTTTTGGTGTATCTCTTAGTGTTTTGGGTTACATGGTTAGTAAGAGGGGTATAGAGGTTGATCCCACAAAATCAAAAGCCATTTTAGAAATGCCAGTCCCAAAGATTGAAAAGGAGATTAGGGGTTTTCTTGGAAGGTTACAATACATTAGTCACTTCATCTCATAAATGGCTAATATGTGTGGTCCAATTTTCAAATTGTTAAAAAGGGAGCTTCTAAACAGTGGAATGATGGTTGTCAAAATGCCTTTGAAAAGATCAAAAAGTACTCACTAAGCCCTCCAATTTTACAACCTCCAAGGCCTGTCAAACCATTATTGTTCTGTATATCTGTTAGTCGAGAAGCCATAGGGGCAATGGTTGCCCAAAATGCCGAAGATTCTTATAAAGAGAATGTCATCTATTATTGAATAAGCAAATTCTAGCTCATGAACTTAAGTACAACCAAATTAAGCAGTTGTGCCTCGCTTTAGTTTGGGCATGCCATAAGCTTCAACATTACTTAAGTTCTTTCACTATTTATGTTTTAGCAAACAAGAGCCTGAGTTTTCAAACCATTGTAATCAGATGATGCATTGTATGAACAAAACTACAAGGACTTGATTCTCCTAAAAGAAAATTTTGATGTGTGCAAAAAAAATGCAAATGGAGATACATAGGCAGCCTACCTTGAGTACGGTCCAAAGCATAATAAAATTATCATTTTTTGTGCTCAAATTAATTGACTTGTGCTTGCTAAGTTGAAAACTTGAATGAGGCTGCTTAGGCAAAAATTATGATAGCTCGACGAATTGAAAATTCGGAAAGGCAGCTCTGGCAAAAATTAGAGCAAAAAAAAAAAATTATAAAAAAAAAATTTCTGAGTCAATCATCATAGCAAAAGTTGCTAACAAGTCCTCATCAGAGTCATTAAAGTTATTTCAGTATCTTGGTGTCAAACGATTTCTTGTTAATCTGTCACGTCTCTTAGCTAATTTGCTAAGTTGTTTTTGTCCTACATCAGGGATATGTCCTTTTGTGTCAATCGTCACATCTCTTAGTCAAAGCAATTAAATGGCTAAACTACCCTAATCCCTCATCAGGGGCATGTTTTCTAAAGTCAACATATAGTCACTATGGCTAAGTAGATTAAATCCATCATTCGAGGATTAGTAATCCAAAGTCATCATTCCTTGAGTTGATTGTCCAAATCATTAAATCAAAGAGTCTTTTTCTTTCATGATGAATGGCTTTTCTTTCAAGTCATTTGACTTGTGTGTCAGTTCCAAAGAATCCCACTAACAAAGTGTCAATCGAGTCATTAACCCGTGTATCAGTCCTACTGGTCCAAACTGACAAAGTGTCAGCCCTAAGAATTTTTTCAATCTCAAACAGTAGGAATAACTCCGCTTATCTTTCCCATAAGGCAAACTCATAAAACCTCCCAAAATAAAATATATTTCCTAAAAGCAAGTCCAAGCTCAAGGGGCAAAGCAGAAATGATTCAATGGTTTGAGCAAAAAGTATTCAGATTCCTCTAATTTTCATTAGTGAAACCAAAGTCGAAATTCTTAAGTGATCCTTTGTCACGTCCCGATTTCAGAACATGACGGTCTTAGGATGCGGGAAATGCCAGAGATGACTGACACCCGTAGAACCCAGTATCACATACTAATCACAGTTATTATCAATTTATTAATCCATTTCTTAGTTACTATTCATTCTGGCATTCTGTAATATGTTTGTAATTCATTTTGCAATTTGTGGTATTTACCATCATATCATGCCATATCATTAATTATACTCCATAATATGTCATACATACATATTCATAAACTAACCATACCATTTTACAACCCATGGAGCAGCTAAAATATTATCATATAAAATATAGTGTTTTAAATAATTACACTATCAATCAAGTAGCAGAAATCCACAGAGATATCAACAGATGTGATTCTGCCTCCTACTCTGCACTTGGAAAGGAAAACAATGAAAGGGTGAGTATATAAGATACTCAGTGAATCTAATATGCATCGATCATAAACATGAACTGAAACATCAATAGAAGATAAGTAGATGAATCAATAATATCAATATGCTCAAGAATGTCAGAATACAGTGTCAAATTACAGTAGATGACTGTAGAAGTAATAATCATATCAATGAAAAATATATCACATGGAAAAGACAGATGACGGGCCATAAAACTCATATCACATGTATCAACCATGCATCAATATATATAAGACTGATCAGGTCTTATGGCTAGGACTGTTAACCCTTCCCAGCCATGGTATCATTATATAATGTGCACATTGCCGACAGTATGTACCCACTGCCCTGTCGGAGATGCAGCTCTGTCAAATCACATTTAAGCCATAATAGGTATAGAACAAGTCAATAGATACCAATAAACAACAGTGGTATCACCAAGTATCAATAACTAAACATCAATCAAATTAAGTTGCAATTTAAACAATGGATTAGCAATAATAAGTAGATATACAATAGCAATAGGTTTGGCAATTAACAATGGGATGGAACATAGGTTGGTCATACATGAACAAAAAGATGGCACAATTGGTATGCCAATATCGCTGGCGACAATGGCATTCAAATGGTAGGCCTGTGGATGAAACAAGTGATAGGCCTATGACAAAATGAATTAGACATTTCATCAAACACTTAGTGTGCAACAAAGAATAGACAAATTGGCTAGGTTATGGTGCAACATTAACATTGCCCATATAATCAATAAATAGCTCACATTGTAGGCAACACAATAAATATCAATTTTCCAACAATAAACAAAATTAAAAGGATCAAAATGGTATGGAATTCCAAAGGAAAAACAAGCAAAATTCAAGGAATGAATAGTGTCAAGCATTCGGCCAAAATGGAGGTTTCATGGAAGGTTTTCAATCAACATTTTAACACATAAGGCATGTTATTTGATGCATATTAAACTCACCTAGCACTCCAAACAAGCCACCAAAATTGATTTGCCACCAAGTTCCTCAATGTAGGCAAAATTGGCAATCTTCCTCAATATGATTTTCTACATCAAACTAATCACAAATAATCCATCTATTAGCTTCCAATCAACGTATTCTACACTTAATTAACATAAAATAGCACTAAATCAAAGATTCAAATTATACAACTTAGGTTTAGGGTTTCAAATTGGGGAAAAGTCTCCAAATGCATCAATTGATGCAATTAATCACAAAACCCATCTAATTCATCATCTAATACTCCTAAATCAAACATTAGACTAAACAAACCGACTTGATACCTTATGTGAGTGATCCACCCAAAATCCTTTAACCAATGGTTATTGAATTTCTTTAAGTTTCCAAGAAAATCAAGGTTAGAAATCAATGAATCAAAGATGATTTTCAAGTTTTCTTTAAAAAATTTGCATGAAATATGGTGGGAGGAAGCTTATGTGTTTCGGCCAAGGATAGGAAGAAGAAGAAAAATGGCTAAAATTTTCCTAAGGCATGCTTATATACTAACTTAGAATGGCAAATGACATATAGGTCCTTAAACTTTCCAATAATCATACTTTTACCCATTTCCTTCTGTAATTTATTTTGACAATTATGTTAAGATTTAGATTTCAAATTGGGAATTCAAATAGCTTATTTTTATCTGTAATTTATTATAAAAATAGTTTCAGAGCTATTTTGAAACTCAGACAGTTAATTTCCCACTATACCCCTAAAGTTCCACTTATTTATGATTTTGCCATTACTTACTTTTTCAGTGTTCCTAAACATTTTTTACCTCTTTCTTTTTACCATAATTACACATAATTATATGATTCTTTGGCCCCTTGCCTAAATTAGAAATTCATCTGTCTACCAGACTGTTATTTTTCTGGCAGTGTTACTAACACCAACATTTTTCGAGACAGTATCATAAATGCATTATAACTGTGTTTCAAAAATTTTCTTTAGTTATTTCGATAATTCTAAACCAAAAATTGATTATGTTATTGTTCAATCATGGTTGCAATTCCTAGGGTATTACATCCTTGGATCGACTGAACAGCCAAACCCTTATTACCAAATTTAAAACCTATTGCCCTTCTGAAGTTGGGTCAGGTATGGAATCAAAAGTGGATCATGAATCAAAGTCCATGAGCCTAAGTAGCCAAGTTATCTTTTTGAAGGTCTAAACCCATCTGAAAAAACCTCTAGCCTGAGACAGAGCCAACCACAAATTCATCTTCCATAAACCTTATTGAACAAAGTCATCTTTGGCAAGAACCAAGCAGACAAACTCTCAACGCCAATCCTTCGGTCCAAATTAAAACCAATCCACATTGCCTTCCATTAGGTGTCCAAAATCGAATCGACAGGACTAATTCACATAGTTGACCTTTAGGAGTCCAAAACCATTCCGACAAGGCATACCTGACCTTAGCCTTCCAAGTTAATCTTTGAACCAATACTAAGCATGACATCATCCTCAATCTAACATACTAGGTCAAAACTGAATGTGGCTTCAAAACCTCACCTCTCCATGGTCACTACCTAACAAATTGCCAACTCCCTCTCAAACCTTAATGACCACCAAAGTGATCTAAGTCATCATTCCTCAAAAGCGGACAATCTCTTCTAATCACAGTCACTAAAAATGGGTCATCACCGTAAAAACCTAAGTGCAACACTTAGTCCAAACCCTATTCAAATCCATGATCTAAGATCAACCATAGTCTCAACCTTTGATCCAAGATCAAGTCCTAAACTTACCCTTTGATCCAACATCAAACCCTATCCAAATCCATGATACTAGATCGGCCAAAATCTCACCGTTTGATCAAACCTGATGCAACCTTTGATCCAAGATCAACGCCCTTAATCTCACCCTCAAAGACAAACAAAATGAATAAGTCACCCCTTTTCACAAGTCACCCTTCTTCTAAAAAAGTGGGGCATCCTACTAAAATTTCAATCATCAATCTGACATTTCTCATAAATTGTCACCTTACAATGCATATCAGCCTTTCACTGTTCAAGGTATTAAATTTGTCAAAACATGCATTAGAAATAAGATGCACATGCAAATTCAGAGTCTCGGTTAGTGACAATCAAAGCTCATTGAACCCTCCAAGGGTAATTGCATTTTTCAAACTAGAACGGAATTAGGTTTGCTTTTTCAAAAAAAGAAAAATCGATTGTCCAAAGATAGTTTATGTTTTCACTTCTAGCATAGTATAGAATTAGGGCATTGCATCTCACTAAATTCTTTCCGATTTGGGGCACCCTAAATTACATTATTTCCTCAGACTTTTGAAAATCTCTTAAGCCATACATCATTTCCCTTAACTCAAAGGTTCAGAAGTCACATATCCTTAAAGTCTCGCCCATTTAATTTTAAACTTGAAAAGATATCTGTAATATCCTTGGAAAAACATATCTTATATCCATGAATTGATTCTTAGTTTATAGTTTAAAAGCATTGAAATGATGGGAAATAATTTTAGAGACACAGTTAAAAAGCAAATATAAAACTTTTCTAGAAATTGTCGGTATCAAAAACACTACCACGTATAGCAGTCCGGCTAATTTAAGTATTTTTGACCCAGACCTAGGGAGAATAAATAAGTTAATTTTATGTGAAATTATGGTGAAAAGAAAGAGTTGAAAATTATTTTGGAACACTGAAAATAAGAGTAAAGGCAAAATTATAAATAAAGGCAACTTTGGAGGCAATTTTGGAAATCCACTGTCTGGGATCTATAAATGACCCAAAATTATTTTGAAATGATAGAATAACTTAAAATAAGGTATTTCACTCCGTACACCTGAGGTTGAATTTAAACAAAATAGACAGAATAAATTACAAAAAGTTTTGGGGTCAAAAATATAAATAGAAACCCACCTATTCTAGAAATAAGCTAGGTGGCAAAAAATGATGGTGGTGGAGGTGAATAATTGATAGAAAAATGATTAATTGGTTTATTAATTAATTAAATAGGTGTCAAATAAGCCAAAAAATCTAGAAATTTCTATTGTTCTGTCTTCATTTCTTTTTGGAGTTAGTTTTAGTGTATAAAGAAGAAGTCTTGGCTGCCTTTTTTGGAGAGGAGTAGTTGAACCAAATATAGAAGAAAACCACCAAAAATATACTTCCAACCTTTCCAAAGAAAATCAACCAAAATTTGATAGGAAAAGATGAGAGAAAGAAGAGGAAGAAGAGGAAATTGATGGAGATTATGTGAGCTGTTTGGTGGAACAAAAAAGAGAAGGAATTATATAGTTCAAATTTAAGGTAAATCTTTCTAAACTTAGTTATTTTATTGTATTTAAGAGTTATAAAGTTTGATTTGGCAAATAATTGAAGTAATTAAGCTAAAAATGTTAAGAATGAGCATGGGTTAATGTAGTTTCTGAATTCTATTTTGAGACAGTAAATTGTGGCTATTATTCTGAAATTTTAAAGATTGAATTTGAGGATGGTTAAAACATGAAAGTTGTACATAAATATGTTAATTAGATTCTGTAAAAGAAATTTGGAAAATTCAAAGTGAGGAAAGAGTTATTGGTTAAAAACTGTGTCTGACCTGGAATTAAGTTTTCTAGAAAATGCTATTGTATTTTTATTGTACATAATGATAAAGACAAAATTAGAAGAAGTGTTCAACATTAAAAGTGTTCCTTATGTCTTATTTATAATCCTATAAAATGGTTTTTCAATGGATTTGCGGTTCATTAGATATTAGGTTATAAGTGTAGATTACCCGAATTGACTGTTTAAAAGAACATAGGTTAAATAATTCTATTAATTTAAGGACCTTAAGTTTTGAATTAGAGAATGTGTTAAACATGAACGATGTTCATTTATGTGTGATATAAATGACTGTAAAATGGTTTTATAATTGTATGAGTACGGAATTAATTATAGGCATAGAAACAGGACATGTCTGGATAGAGATTTTAGGGCAGTAATTTAACTTTAGAAATTCACTAATAATTGTATAGTAATCCAAAAATTCTGAAATTTGGATATGTATAATTTTATGTGTCTATGTTCAATAGGAAAAGGAATTACAGTAATTGGTTAAGTATTGGTTGAGTTATTAGTAAAGGAACAAAATTTTCCAAAATAGGATTTTAGACAGAATGCAGGCAGTATGACTGGTTGTAGCACTAAGATTAAATTAACACCATAAATCGTGTAGTAATGAGTTTAATGTGAAATTTGGATATGTTATAACCTTATATGTTAAGTTTAATTAGGAAGAAGAATTGAAACAATTGGATAATTGAAGAGAGAGATATGTATAATAGAACACAAACTGCTAGTGAAGAATTTTTGCATAGAAAAAAACCATAGTAACTTGGAAATTTGAGAAATTTTCTTTAATATAAATATAAGTAATCTAAGTTTATGTTAAATAGTATCTAAATGAAAATTAATTGGATATGTAAAGTCAAGAATGAATAAGAGATGCGATGGCTACTATCACGACCCGTTTCCAGATCGCGACGGTCCTAGGGCACGTGAGATGCCAAGGGTGACCGGCACCCGTAGAACCCAGTATCACATGCACAATCTATAATCCACAATATAATATCCATTTTAATTATTTACCATCTATTTTGATATTATGCAATTCATTTGCAATTCTTTCTGTCATCTAGTGCTATTGGCTGTAACAGTTAATATAACTTGTCATATGATCATCACATCTTATAAAATATCATCATCATATATATATAATTGTTCACATCCTAGCTAACCCATACATATCCTATGGAGCAGCTAAATTATGAACATCAAAATACAAAATACAAAATAGATATATACATCAATGACAGCAAGCAAAATCCCCGGATGACAGACAATAGGATTTTGTAAATCTACTCCTCTTCTGAAATGGGTAAACAAGTAAAGAGTGAGTATATAAGATACTCAGTGAATCTATATGCATAGCCAATAAATATAAAGTTAATAGAAGATTCAAAGATATCAAAAGCTCGATATAAACAATTTACAGAAACAATACCAGAAAGTATCATAATAGGCCAATAAAGATATCATAGGCTCGGTACAATAAGGAAAAGAGACAGATAGAGGGATGGATTGTATGAAAGCATACAATCTCCAGTAGCATCAATATAGACTATATGTGAAATTACAGTCTCCAGTATATCAATATCAGTAACATAAGACTGATCAGGTCTTATGGTCAGGACCATAACCCTTCCTAGTTAGGGTACCAATAATACAATGTTGTAATACCCTTGAAAGCCATAACATGTATGCATGAATTAATTCTCAGTATGTGGTCCATTAGTCTTGAAATGATGGGAAATAATTTTAGAGACACAGTTAAGAAGCAAATTTGAAACTTTTCGGAAACTGGCGGTATCGGGAACACTGCCGAGAAATTAGCAGTCCGATCAACAGAAGAATTTATGAAGTTGATATGGGGGTAAAAGATGACCATAATTTATGTTTAATTTTGGTAAAAAGAAAGAAGTGAAAATCATTTAGGAACACTGAAAAGTAAGAAATGTCATTTTCATAAATAAATGGAAATTCAAGGTGAATAGTGGAAAGTGGTAGGTCGGAGTTATAGAATGACTCCAGAACTATTTTTATAAATAAGTATAAATTAAAATAAGCATATCCACTCCCCACTATGATATCTAAATCCTGACAGAATTGTCAAAATAAATTATAGAAGATTTAAGGACCAAAGTGTAAAGGTTGGAACTTGGAGGAGTTAGTTGTAATTAAGCATTCGATTTTGTTTTTAATTGCCTTCACCATTTTGGTTCACCATCTCCATTTTTCATCTTCCGTTGCCGAAATACTATTTTTTCTTCTCCCATCTTCATTCTTTCGTATTCCTTATAGATTTCTTAAGAAAATTTATAGAAATATAGCAAATCAAGGTAGCTAAAGCTATTTCTATCATTAATTTGAAGGAAGGAGCAAAGGATTTGGAGGAAAAATGTAACACCTTAGCCTAAACCCTGATAGGGACCTTTAGGGAAATTATTTTCCTTTCTTTATGATGTGTTAATATTATATGTGAATGCATGAAATTTATATATATGCATGTTATATGACCTAATTTTTAGGCCTAGAGTTGGTTTGAAGTCAGTTATGACTTAATCGGGTAAGTTTAGAATTTTTGGTAATCGGAGGACTAAAGTGTAATTTTTCAATTTTTTGAGGTTTTATAAATTTATCAGTATATTTGAGTAAAGGAAAGAATAAAAGTGAATGTAAATGGTCTTAAATTATTTATTTGGGAATTGTATGGAAAAATGTACCCGGTTGG
>CANXYC010725714.1:0-17659 GCA_948193065.1 Aleurites moluccanus
AGGAGTCAATATGTAACCCCGACCGATCAATTTCCACTATTCACCTTTAACTTTCTTAAAATTACCATTTTGCCATTAGTGACTTTTTCAATATTCTTAAATGATTTTCACTTCTTTGTTTTTACCAAAATTAAACATAAAGTATAATGATCTTTTATTCCTAGATCAACTTCAGAAATTATTCCATTGACCGGACTGCTAATTTCTCGGCAGTGTTCCCGACACCGCCGTTTTCCAGAAAAGTAACAAGTTCGCTTTCTAACTGTGTCTCTAAAATTATTTTCCATCATTTCAAAATTAACGGACCACATACTGAGAATTAATTCATGCATGATAGTTATAACTTTCTAGGGTATTACATTCTACCCCCCTACAAATAAATTTGTCCTTGAATTTAAATAAAAACATACCTCATTACTGGAACATGAATGGATATCTGCTCCGCATCTCCTGTTCACTCTCCCATGTGCACTCTTTCATAGACTGGTTCCTCCATAGCACTTTGACCATTGGAATCTCCTTATTCTGTAGCTTTTTGACCTGTCGATCTATGATCTCCATTGGAATTTCCTCATAAGACAGATCATCACTGAGATCCACATCATGAACCTCCAAAATGTGTCATGGATCTGATATATACTTCCGCAGCATGGATATATGGAAAATCGGATGTACGTGGCTCATACTGGGTGGAAGAGCCAATCTATAGGCCACACTACCAATCTTCTCAAATATCTCAAATGGGCCTATAAATCTTGGTGATAACTTACCTCTCTTCCCAAATCTCATAACTCCTCTCATTGATGAGACTTTAAGGAAGACATGATCACCAACTGAAAAATGTACATCCTTCCTCTTCGGATCAGCATAACTCTTCTATCTACTGAAGGCAATCCTCATTCGCTCTCTGATCATAGGAACCTTTTCTATAGTCTCTCTGATCAATTCTAGTCCCTCTAGTTGCTTCTCTCCCAGCACCACCCAACACACTGGAGATCTGCACTTCCTACCATATAGTGCTTCAAATGGAGCCATACCAATAGATGAGTGATAACTGTTGTTGTAGAAAAATTCTATCAGTGGCAGATAATAATCCCAGTTACCCTTAAAATTCAGAACACATAATCGCAATATATGATCCAACGTCTGGATCGTCCTCTCCGACTGCCCATCAGTCTGTGGATAGAAAATAGTACTAAACTGTAACTGGGTACCCATAGCCTCTTGAAATTTCTGCCAAAACCGTGATGTGAACTGTGTACCCCTGTTTGATATGATCACCAAAGGAACTCCTTAAAGTCGCACAATCTTGTCTACATATAACTATGCGTATTGAGCTGCCGTATAGCTAGTCTTAACCTCTAGAAAATGAGTAGACTTCGTCAGACGGTCAATAATTACCCAAATAGAATCATATCCCCTCGAAGTCTGTGGTAGACCAACTATAAAATCCATAGTCACCTATTCCCATTTTCACTCAGGCAGCTCTATCTCCTGAAGTAGCCCTGATGGATTTTGATGCTCAAACTTAACCTACTGATAGGCTAAGTATTTTGACACAAACTGAGTTACATCTTTCTTCATTCCTGGCCACCAATAAACATTTCTCAGACCATGGTACATCTTGGTAATCCTTGGATGTACACTATATGCTGAATAGTGCACCTCTCGTATGATTCGATCTCGTAGCCTATCAAAATCTGGTACACAAATACGCCTTCCACATCTCAATACCCCATCCTCTACTGTGAACTCTGTCATCCTCCCATTCTCTACCTCTCCCTTGAGCTTCAGTAGATAAGGATCTCTGTCCTGAGCCATTTTTATATCATCTAGCAACAGTGTCTTCGCCCAAAATTGGACTATCAGAGCCTGGTTCAGATCCCGGGAACCCAAATCCAACTCTACTCCCATATCTGCCAACTCTCTCATATCTCTGATCAATGACCTCTTGCCAATCACAATATGAGCTAAGCTGCCCATCGATTTCCTGCTCAGAGCATCCGCCACTACATTGGCCTTCCCTGAATGATAAAGAATCTCATAGTCATAATCTTTAAGAAGCTCTATCCATCTGCGCTGCCTCAGATTCAGATCCTTCTGCTGAAATCTAACTCTCTTTCGATAACAGTCTATAACTGCCCGATGTCTAGTCAACCAATCCATACCCAATATAACGTTTAACTCTAGCACTGGCAACTCAATCAAATCAACACGCAAAATATGATCATCAATCTCAACAATGCAATCAGGGTAGAAATAATCAACATCAACACTGATACCTATAGGAGTGGCAATCATCAATGGCACATCTAATAACCTCCTCTCCTTATTCAATTCAGGTGCAAAATATGGTGACACAAAAGAATGAGTAGCACCTGAATCGAATAAGGCATTAGCAATCTCATTCTGAATCAAGATGGTACCTGTGACAACATTGTCTAATCTCTGGGCATCCTAGGTGTTAACCGCAAATACTCTGCCCTGGCCCCTACCTGTTGGAGCCTGACTGCCACTGGGAGCCTGTCCTCCCCTGCCTCTGCCTCTAGCTGTAGCCTCTCTACCTAGATTCTAACTAGCCTGAACCACTGGCTGGAAAACTATGACAGATGGCTACTACTGCTCACCCCATAGAGGACATCTGTTAATGAAGTGACCTTGCTGGCCACACTTTAAACATGCTCCTGTCTGTAACTGGCACTCCCCTCTGTGCCTCCGTCCACAAAATCCATAAACTGGCACACCAGGCATCTATGCTGTTGGTCTAGAAGAGCCCTGTGAATAAGCAGGTGTAGACCGTACCACTGGTGGTCCCTTACTCTGTACTCTCCTTCTTTGACTACTCCCTGATGATCTCTGCTCAAACTGAGGTACCGGCTCTACCTACCTAGGATGGGAGCTGCTCTTCCCCTTCCTAACCTGTGATTTTGGACCACCTTTCCTCTTCTGTTCCCTTTTGGCTCTCTCAGTCTTGTATTTCTCCTCCATTTGTGTGGCCTTGTCAATCACTGTAGTCAAAGAAGTGAACTCAGTGGCAAGTAAGGCATTATGCAGTGCAACATGTAAACCTCTCTGAAATCTACTAATCAAATATGCCTCTGTTAGTACAATATGAGCAGCATAACTACTTAACCGGATAAATTCCTCCGCATACTCCTCTACAGATCTATCCCCCTGCTCAAGCTGCTCAAATCTCACTAGATTACGGATCCTCACCCCCTCTGTAATAAACTCGTCGATCAAACCCTGTATGAACTTTGCCCAGGTAGGTGGGTGCTCTCTATAAAGCCTAGGCTCCATCTGCCTCGAAAACCAAGTCCACGCTTTACCCTTAAGCAATAGATTAACCAACTCAACTGATCTCAACTTTGAACAAGGTAGTCTCCTCACTACCTTTTCCACCTCCTCCAAGAAGTCAACAGGATTTGTACCTCTATCTCCCCTGAACTCTAGTAAGTTTAACTTAAGAAAGCTAAATATGGATACTCCACCCTCCTTAATCTCTCTCTGACCTCCCTGTATAGCTGGCTCCCTCTAAGCTCCCACTGGCTGCACAGGTGCCGGTGCTACAGGAACTGCCTCTGGTACT
The DNA here is from genome assembly GCA_948193065.1 of Aleurites moluccanus. Taxonomy (NCBI): domain Eukaryota; kingdom Viridiplantae; phylum Streptophyta; class Magnoliopsida; order Malpighiales; family Euphorbiaceae; genus Aleurites; species Aleurites moluccanus. Next base: position 3,590 of record CANXYC010725714.1, read on the forward strand.
ACTGGTAGAGGTATTACTGCATGAGCAGGTGGTGGCTGTGCCTGCTGTCTCTCTCGTCTCATCTCAGCCATCTCCCTCCGTAACTCCAATAACCCTCTCATCATCTCCACTCTCTAGGGGTCATTGCCCCTCACTGTATCCTTTGTAGTCCGTCGGGATCTAGAATGACCCTCTGAAACAACTATCTCTCTCACTAGTGACTCATTGGAGGCAACCTCAACCTCCCTGGTATCTCTATCTCTATCATCAGACGTCTCTATAATCTGTCAAAAAAAATGATAATAGTCTCAAAAAACAACAGAAATGCAGAATAATAACATATAACAAACGATAACAGCAAAGGACGACAAAAGAAATCTTATGCTCCATGGTATACTTAATTCTACCCCATTCAATACTTATTCACTATTTCTCTGTAATTCAGTCACTATTCATCTGTAACCTAGATTCACAGTATGTAAACCTAGTGCTCTGATACCACCTCTGTCACGATCTGATTTTTCGGACCGTGACGGTCCTAGGGCACGGGAGATGCCAATGGCGACCAATACCCGTAGAACTCGGTATCATATGCATCAACTATAAACCTCAATTAATTATCTATTTTAATTAGTTACCCTCCATTATGCTATTCTGTAATTTATTCTGTAAGTTTTTGCAATTGGCTGTAATCATCACAATATCACATTACAATACCATCATATAACCCATAATAACATCATCAACATAATAATGTCATCATTATATACATGTTTATCTCCTAGCTAGCCCATACATACCCATGGAGCAGCTAGATAATGAACACCAAAAATAATAGTAATACAGTAATCCAAAAAATATACATCAAATCATGTCTGTAGATATCCCAAGATGATAGAAGATAGGAATCTGCAATCTACTCCTCTCCTGAAATGGGTAAACAAGTAAAGAATGAGTATAGATGATACTCAATTAATCTACACGCATCATCAATGAAATATAGGCTGAAGTAATGGTTTACACATGATAAGGAATAATGTTACAATATAAATCATATAAATTTACAGAATCAGTATTAGTAATCAATAGGTATAACAATGGTCACATCAAGTTATGGAATCATATGGTAAGACAGACAGAGGGCTATGAAACACGTAGACTATGTGTAATCACACAATCGATCACATATCACATAGGCATAAGACTGATCAGGTCCTATGGCCGGGACCAATAACCCTTCCCAGCTAGGGCATCAATATCAATGTGCACATTGCCGATAGTATGTACCCACTACCCTGTCAGTGAGGTAGCTCTGTCAAACCACATTTAGGTCAATAGAAATGGATAACATGTCAATAGACCCCATTATGCAATAATGGTATCATCACTGTCAATATAGTCAATATCATTCAAATCAAGTAGTATATGAATCAATGGCATAGTAGAATACAATATATAAGCAAGGATAAAGGTTATGGTAATCAACAAAGGTATAGAACAAAAGTTGGTTCGGTGATGAAAATTGGTAGACCAATTGGCATGCCAACGTTGCTGGCGATAATGGCATTCAAATGGTAGGCCTATGGCGTACAAACCAATAGGCTAAAGGCAAATGAACTAGACATTTCATCAAGCACTTGGTGGGCATACAATTACAAGTCAATAGGTTAGGTTTTGGTACAAATTTGACTTGCCCAATTCAATCAACACAAAGTCACATTGTCAAACAAAGCATAGGTATCAAAGAAACACAAGTAAACAATGCCAAAATGGATGAAAATGGCTAAAAAAAATGGCAAAATAAAGCAAAATTCAAAGGCAAAAATGGCAATGTGGTTCGGCCAAATGGTGGTTTTTGCCAAAGGGTTCAAATCAACAATTCAATCATTTAGGCATGTTAAATGATGCAATGTAAAATCACCTAAGCCTCCAAATCACTTGAACAAGCTCACTTTCAAGCCAATTCAACCGAATCCTCCAAATGACCTATATATATCACTTTGATTCCAAATGCAATTCTACATCAAATAAACCATCAATTACTTATCCATTCACATCCAATTAACATATTCTAACATCAGTTAACCAATACAAATACTAAATCATAAACTCATTCCATACAACTTCAAAATAGCCAACCAATTTAGGGATTTCATCAAATTTGCATCAATTGATGCAATTAACCATCATACCCATTCAATTCAACCTAAACAACATCTAATGGAACCATAAAACCAAACAAAACTCATTCTTAACTCAATGACACCAAGTAGCCGAAATCTTCAAGATGTTCCTCCTTGAAATCTTTAGCTCCTTTCTACAAATTAAGGATGGAAATATATTAAGTTAGGTTGATTTGCTATTTTTCTATCAACTTTCCTTAGAAATCTATAAGAAATGAGATGAATTAATGGAAGAAAAGGAAGGAAAATGGTTCGGCTTCACCATGGAAGGAAGAAGAAAAGATGAACCGAAATAACTAAGGCAAAATATAAAGAAAAATTAGTTTGCATAATTACAACTAACTCCCCCAATTCTCATTCATTACACTTTGATCCAAAATCTTCTGTAATTTATTCTGTCAATTCTTTTTGGAGTTAGATATCAGAGGGGGACGTTAATAGGCTTATTTTAATTTATACTTATTTATAAAAATAATTCTGGAGTCATTCTGTAACTCCGACCGATCAATTTCTACTATTCACCTTTAACTTCCTTAAAATTACCATTTTGTCATTAGTTACTTTTTCAGTGTTCTTAAATGATTTTCACTTCTTTCTTTTTACCAAAATTAAACATAAATTATAGTGTTCTTTTACCCCCAGATCAATTTCAGAAATTCTTCCGTTAATCGGATTGCTAATTTCTCTGCAGTGTTCCCGACACCGCCGCTTTCCGGAAAAATAACAAGTTAACTTTCTAACTGTGTCTCTAAAATTATTTCCAATCATTTCAAAACTAATGGACTACATACTGAGAATTAATTCATGCATGATAGTTATAACTTTCTAGGGTATTACAAATAGTCAAGCAAAGCAAAATCCTCAATGGGTGGAAACCATGAATCAAGAACTGAAAGCTTTATAATTGAACCAGACATTGGAAGTTACTGACTTGCCTATAGGCAAGAAACCTATTGGTTCTAAATGGGTGTATAAATTGAAATTTAATCCAGATGGCAGTGTTGAAAGATTTAAAGCCAAACTTGTTTCCAAATGCTATAACTAAGTATAAGGTGAGGATTTTACATAAAGCTTCTCAACAGTAACCAAGATAGTGACTGTGAGAATGTTCTTGGTTATTGCAGCCGCAAAAGCTTTGCCTATCCATCAGTTGGATATAAATAATGCCATTTTGCATGATTTTATTGAAGATGAACTATATATATTGCCTCCAGATGGATACACAATCCCAACAAATAAGATTTGCAAGCTTTCCAAGTCCTTGTATGGCCCCAAACAGGCCTCTGGACAATGGAATCTGGAATCTACTACCAAACTAAGTGATTATAGACTTCAACAGTCTCCTTATGACCATTGTCAGTTTACCAAAGCATCTCCTAATCATTTTCTTACTCTTATTATCTGTGTATATGATATTTTAGTGATAGGTACAAACATGCAAGAAATTCAACAAGTTAAACACTATTTGCATACTCAGTTCACTATCAAGGACTTAAGTCCAACCAATTACTTTATTGGGCTTGAAATGGCAAGAAACAAGGATGGTTTATATCTTAGCCAAAGGAAGTATGTGTTGGATATTATTCAAGATGTTGGTTCGACAACAGCTAAGCCCATTTCCAGACCTCTGCCCACTAGTGTTAAGCTTGTAGTAACAAATGGTGATTTGTTTGAACATCCTAACATGTACAGAAGACTTATAGACATATTACTTTACCTTAATCTCACCAAGCCAGACGTTACATTTGCTATACAACAACTCATCCAGTTCTTATCTGCCCCTTTAGCCTCACATTGGACAGTTGCTTTTCATTTAGTGAGATATATTAAGGCACGTGCCTCTCTTGGATTAAATTTCCCAGTTACCTCTTTCTTCCAACTTTCTGCTTATTCTAATACAGACTGGACAGCTTGGATAGACACCAAAAAATCAGTTATAGGCTTGTATATTTCTGGATCCCTCATTGATCTCATGGAGGACTAAGAAGCAAAGTATTATGTCCAAGTCTCCTGCAGAAGCTGAGTATAAAAGCCTTGTTGCAATTGTTTGTGAACTTCAATATGTCCTATTTACTTCAAGAGTTCCAAATTTCTTTAGCCCTGCCCATTCCTTTGTTTTATGACAATCAGGCAGCCTTCCATATCATAGTCAATCCAGTGTTTCATAAATGGGCCAAGCATCTTGAGATTGACTATCATATAGTCAGAAATAAGTGTAAGTAAGGCTTTATTTCTCCCTGCTATGTTTCCACAAAGCTGAAATTAGCAGATCTTTTTACAAAGGTTATTCCTGCTAAACAATTTTCTATTTTATTATCCAAGATAGGCATGTTTCTGTTTCAACAGGCTTCATTTTAAGGGAGGGATGTAAGTTCTATAGTTAGTTAGTATAATGTATTTCTATTTTAGTTAGTTTTATAGTTAGTTTTAGTTTTAGATGAGCTGACAGCTTATTCTTGTAATTGACCTGGCATTATATTTATGTATATAAGTATAAGAAGTATATGTGTTAGCTTAGTTAGTTGTGATACTGAGATATTTTCACTAATAATAGATTTACTTTCCTAAACTGTTTCTTTGTAATTGTTTCTTGGGTTCATACTTGCATAAAAAGAAATAAACATTTACAAACATTATTAAAATTCATTGCATCTAGTTTTGTTTAAGACTTTCGAGTGACTTTTTTTAAACAAAAATGTGGATAATTAAATTAAATTAGTCATGAGCTCGCAGTTTTGATTATATCTTTCGATATTTAATTTGTGTTTTCTTAAAATATTTTAATGTGCATGAACTATAATTACATTATTTTTAAATTTAAATATCATCTTTTTATAATTTTAAAAATAATATATAGAAAATATATGAACTAAATTTATTATATATAAACCAATTGAAAATTAATAAAAAAATATTATATATTAATTTGTATAATTTTTTATTTGAAACTTATAGAAATATAATAATATGAAAAAATTAATCAGTTGTATTCATATTAATTTAGATTTTGAAAGAACTACTTGACACATGATAAAATCTTTTTAAATAACTTTAATTTTTAAGAGAGATATTTGAACATGGTGAAAATTGTTTTAAAAAACTATTGAGTTAAATTTTTATTATATTGGAGATTTCAGTGAGGATTTACAGTCTAAATGTTTTCCATTTTAAGGGTAGAAAAAATACATTCCTATAGAAATAAAATATTAAAAAATAAAAAAACTAATATCTTTACTTAATAAAATATTTAGATAAATATGACTCTTTACATACTATTATTTACCAGAGTAGGAATTATTTATCAATATGTGAGGAGTTATATTAATCGATAAGGGATCTCAATATTATCAATGTTTCTTAGTTTTTATTTTATTTATTAATTTTATACTTTCATCAATTAGTATGTTATATTGTTATGTTCTAAAAATGGAACATGACAATCCTAGAATATAGGACCCGCCTATACAATCAACACTCGTAAAACTTATGTTATAAACTCATTAACCACCTGTTATCATATTTCATCCCCATCTCAATTCCAACACATAATTCCCATAATACAATTTATCATCAGATATTTAATTATATAATCTATAATATGCTAATTAATTAATTTACATTATTTATCTACATATTATACACATAAATTATTAACTAATCTAGTTTAACTATGAAGCTACTATAAGATTACAAAAAAAAAAAAAAAAAAAATATTTAGAATATTTACATAGCAAAAAATTAATCCAGTTCCTCTGAAAAAGTAGGAAGACTCAAAAACCCTTACTGACTACTCCTGGCATAAAAATATAAAACACTTATAGAGTGAACATTACTATTCAGTGAGTTATAAACACATCATTATGCATAAAAGGGCTAGGTATGATATAAATAATCCACCAAATGCTTACATAAGGTAAAAGGTGGTAAATATATAATTAATGAGAATAATGTCATTTAAGTCTAAGAATAGGCATAATGAAAAAGGTACAGAACATAATAGATAAAGGGACTCGTACTCGTGAAATCTCATTAGCTACTCTATTAGTAGCTTAAACTCATGTAAATACATAAAGTTAATCAAATCTTATGGCTAGGACTTAACCCTTCATAGCTAGGGTTAATAAAATATACAATGTGCACATTGACAATAATATTTACTGACTACCCCATCATACAATAGTTCTGTCATGTTAAGAAAAGTTCAGTTCAACAAAAAATATATTTACAATTAGGGATCAATTCAATGTGAATGTTATAAGGTAAAATCATATTAAATCACCAAAGTCAAATTTGATATTCAATATAAAATAAATAAGAAATTTTCACTTATAATAGAATTAATTTCTCATGGTTAGGTTTGGTTTGGATTCCAAAAGAGTCAATATACCAGATGACAATTAATTTAAAATTAAACATTTGGTGGAAGTCAAATTTGATTTTAGTGAGACATTTTAGCAAACATGTGGTAGACATAATTTTCAAACAATTTAACAAGGGTTTAGGTTAATTTTTCATAAAGCCAATTAATCATTTAGCAACAACTCAACATAAATAGGATATTAAGCATCCAATTTGTTCCAACAACACATAATTCAAGAAAAATTATAGACAAAAATTAGCAAAATTTTTAAGGAAAAATACAATGAGAATTTCAGCCAAACTAGGAAAAAAATAGGGGGAGGGTTTCACAAATCAATCCAAGGGTTCAAATAGGCTTTATAATATATTTATAACTCACCTTGATAAGTATTTAGAGCAAAATCACCCTTTAAGCTTTAAAATTCATTTTAGGCCAACTTGTTCTTCATCTTCACTACCACCAATCTTACTTTGTTTTCTTGATTCTACAACACATATTTAACATGTTTTAGATTAATTTAAATGCAGGGAACCGTAATCTATACTTAAATTAAATTAACCTCAACTATATAAAAATTTGATATTTGGCATAAACTAATTTTCTTTAAGTTTCTTCCTACAATCTATCACATGCTTCTAATTGTTTAACTAAACATATATATATATTCATCACACTAATCATTTTTAATGAAATAGAATCAAATTTTGATTAATTACCTCTAATTTTTCAATTCTCCAACTTGAATCTTTCTTGAAACTTTTAATTTTTCTTGGATTATTTGGTGAGAATTCCTTTGGTTATTAGATATTTAAGTTAAATTTAGAGTGTAAAATTACTTGGGTTTTAGATTGGATGAAATTTGGTAGAGAAATTTTTGGTTGGAAGAAAGAAAAAATGGTGAAAGAGGTTGAAGAAGGGGTTCAACCACTGTTGGATGGAAGAAAAAGAATTTTTGCCATTTTTTAGAATTATATAGAATATATGAGATATTTTTAAATTTTTAATATTTATGAATTAGCCCTTCATCTTTCATTATTTATAATTTGATTCCAAAAGTTTTAATATTTATACTTTAGCCCAAAACTCATTTTAGGTACTACTAGCTTCTATAATTTATTTGTTATATAAATTTTAGGTCTCATAATTAATTTGATGAAATTTTGTATTTAATTATGTAATTTAGGTATAAAATTTAAAATTTAGGTATACTAGAAAGTCAATTATACTAACTTTATGATTGTATATGTAATTATTAAAAAATTCGGGATGTTACACTCTACCCCCTTTAATAAAATTTATCCTCAAATTTTAACTAACATACCTCACTCGTTGAATAACTAGGGATATTTGTTCCGTATATCGTGCTCACTTTTCTATATACACTCTTCTATTGAATGATTCTTCCATAGAACTTTAACCATCGATAGCGTCTTATTTCAAAGTTGCCTAACTTATCGATCCACTACTTTGATTAGCGTTTCTTCATAAGTTAGGTCTTTATCTATTTCGATGGCTTGTGGTTGAAGCACATATGATGGATCCAAAACATATTTACGAAGCATAGATATGTGGAAGACTGGATGCACGTGATTGAGTTGTGGTGGAAGTGTCAATCGATATGAAATATTGTCAACTCTATCCAGAATCTCAAATTGCCTGATGTAACGTGGTGATAGCTTCCTTTTCTTACCAAATAGCATTGCACCCTTTATTGGTGAGATTTTGAGAAACATATGGTCACCCACAGTAAATTAAACGTTTTTGTGCTTCGAATCTGCATAACTCTTTTGTCGGTTAAAAGATATCTTCATCATTTCTTTAATAATGGGGACTTTCTCTATCGTTTCCTTAATCAGCTTCGGGCCTTCTAATTGTTTCTATCCTGGTTCAACCCAACAAATTGGTGATCTGCATTTTCTACCATATAATGCCTTGTATGGTACCATGCCGATGGAAGAATGATAGTTGTTATTGAAGGAAAATTTAATCAACGGTAAATACCGATTCCAGTTGCCTCTAAATTCAAGTACACATAGCCATAACATATCTTTCAGTGTCTGAATAGTATGTTGTGTTTACCCGTCGGTCTGTGGATGGAAAGCTGTACTGAAGTACAATTGAGTATCCAAAGCTTCTTGGAATTTCTAATAGAATCGTGAAGTAAACTGAGTCCCTCGATCAGATATAATAACTAATGGCACTCCATGAAATCTTACTATCTTGTCGACATACAATTGAACATATTAAGCAGCCGAATAAGTCATTTTTTACTTCAAGGAAATGTGCAGATTTCGTTAGATGATCTACAATCACCCAAATTGAATCATAACCATGCTGGATCTTTGGCAATCCTACTACAAAATCCATTGTCACCTGATCCCACTTCCATTCAGGTAATTCGATATCTTGAAGTAATCCTAATGGCTTCTAATGCTCGAATTTCACCTGCTGACAGGCCAAGCGGGTGGATACAAATTTAGCCACATCTCGCTTTTATATTAGGCCACCAATAACATGTCTTCAAATTATGATACATTTTGGTCACTTTAGGATGGACATTATAAGGCGCAAAATGAATTTCCTTCGTAATTTGCTCCTGTAGCCTGTCCATATCTAGTTCACATAATTGTTGCCCACATTTAATAAGCCACTATCCACCATGAAATCAGGAGCTCTCTCTGCTTGCACAATTTCTTTTAGCTTCACCATCTGTGGATCTCGATCTTGTGTTGTCTTAATTTCTTAAATCAATAGTGGTTTGATCACAAATTGGGCTATCAGAGTATGGTTCTGATCCTACGTACCCATCTCTAATCTAACTCCCATGTTTAACAATTCTTTCATCTCCTTTATCAATAGTCGCCATGAACTAGCAATGTGGACCAAGCTTCCCATTGACCTTCTACTCAGTGCATCAACTACCACATTAGCTTTTCTCGGGTGATACATGATCTGACATTAATAATATTTCAATAATTCAACCCATCTTCATTGTCACAAATCCAGATCTTTATGCTGAAGAATATACTGAAGACTCTTATGATATGTATATATAACACATTTTCCCCATATAAATAATATCTCCATATTTTCAATGTAAATACTATAGTTGTCATCTCCAAGTCATGAATCGAATAATTTTGTTCATGTTTCTTCAACTGTCGTGAAGCATAAGCAATTGCTCGACCATTCTGCATTAGTGCACACCCAAAACCAACTCTAGATGCATCACAATACACAGAGAAACCTCCAGTTCCGGATAGTAATACTAACACAAGTGTAGAAGTGAGACATTTCTTCAATGTCTGAAAACTCTTTTTACATTCATCTGTCCATACAAATTTCTCTTACCTCTGTGCTAATTTGATCAGTGGAGTTGTTATTTTGGAGAAATCTTTAGCAAATCTCATATAATATCCAACAATACCCAGAAAATTTTGAACTTCCGTTACATTAATAGGCCGTGCCAATTCGCTACTGCTTCCATCTTTTTTGGATCCACTTTAATACCATTCTTACTCACTACATGTCCGAAGAAACATACTTTTATAAGCCAAACTTCACATTTCGATAATTTGACATATAATTTGTGCTCCCATAGAGTTTGAAGCATTATCCGCAAATGTTCCTTGTGTTCCTCCTTACTCTTAGAATAAACAAAGATGTCATCAATAAACACAATTACAAATTTGTCCAGATAAGGCTTAAACACCCAGTTCATCAAATCCATAAATGCAGCAGGGGCATTGGTCAATCCAAATGGTAAGATCATAAACTCATAATGACCATATCGGGTCCAAAATGCAGTCTTCGACACATCTTATTTTTGGATTCTCAACTGATGATACCCCAATCTAAGATCAATTTTAGAGCAATAACAAACACCTTGCAACTGATCAAATAGGTCATCTATCCAAGGTAACAAATATTTATTCTTGATGGTTATTTTATTCAACTACCGATAATCGATGCACATCTGAAGTGACCCATCTTTCTTCTTTACAAATAATACCGGTACGCCCTACGGTGAACTACTCTGACGAATAAACCCCTTATCTAACAATTCTTACAACTGCACTTTTAATACTTTCAACTCCGAAGAAGCCATTCGATAAGGGGGTATTGAGTTAGGATATGTGCCTAGATAAACATCTATCTCAAACTCTATTTTCCTTTCTGGAGGTAACCCAGGCAAATCCTTAGGAAAAACATCAGGGAACTCATTAACAATTGGGATTTGATCTATCCCTTTAGGAGCTGAACTGATATCCACCACACTTGTTAAGTATGCCATACAACCCTTTTGCAGAAGTTTTCTCACTCCAATAGCTGAGATTAACTTGGTTCAGGTATCACATCTATCACCCTGATACACAAATCTATCTCACCCTTCTAGCTGAAATTCAATCTTTTTTTAGTAACAATCAATAACTACATGATGAGTCGTTAACCAGTCCATACCTAATATCACATCAAGTTCTAACACTGGTAATTCTACAAGGTCTACTGGTAATTTTCTACCTTTAATCTCTACTTCACACCCCCTAAATTCATATTGCACATCAATACTCTCACCCATAGGAGTGATTATTTCTAGGAGTATATGCATTAATTATTTCTCCTTACCTAATTTATTAGCAAAATAAGGTGAAACAAAGGAGTGTGTAGCACCATAATCAAATAATACTCTTACTGGTTCATGTTGTATAGAAATCATACTTATCACTATTGTGTTTGACTTCTGAGCTTCTTGTGGATTCACTACAAAATCTCTACCTTGACCTCATCTTGCTAGAGCCTGATTAGTGCACTTACTCTAACGTAACCCTCTACCTCTACCTCCTGATGCTCTATTCTCATTTCGACCTATTTGTACTATAGGTTGAGAAGTAGCAGCGGTAGCTGGTTTGTCACCCCACATAGGACAATTTATGATGAAATAGCCTTGCTAGCCACATTTTAGACAAACACCTGTTTGTATTCTGCACTCTCCATTGTGTTTTCTTCCATAAGTAGCACATGTCGAAAGATTTCATGCCAGTGTTGATCGCATAGTACGAGTAAATCCTGATGCAGTAGACTCAGTAGTATTTCTATTTTATTCCCGTCTTTGTCCCCCAGAAGGTTGACTCTGACTAGTTCTGGCTTATCTTTCCAATGGTTTGGACTGAGAACTGTCTTCTCTCTTCATTTATTGTCTGTCCATTTTGCTTTTCCTTCGTTGTTCCTATTCTTCTCTTTCTTCTTTATATCTTGTCTCAATTTGTATTGCCGTATCAATTAATTTCGTTAGTGAAGTAAATTCTACAGCTACCAAAGCACTATGAAGAGAAGCATGTAACCCGCATCAAAATCTATCAATAAAATCTACTTCAGTGGGTGCAAATTTGGTAGCATATTTACTCAACCGGATGAACTCATCGACATATTTTGACACACTCATATTCCTCTACCTCAACTGCTGAAAATGAATTAATCTACTGCTACATACTTAGTCGAAAATTCATCCATTAAAGCTCTTCGAAACTGTTCCCATGTTCTGAGTGACAAACCATCGCCAAACATTTTCTTTAAGCAACAGACTCACCAACTCTAAGGCCCTAGCATCAAAACAGAGCAATTTGCTAACCACTTTTTCTACCTAATCCAAAAACTCACCGGGGCCTTCAATTGACTTCCCCTTATACTCTGGCAAACCCAATTTTAGAAAATTAAACATAGTAACTTCTCCCTCATCAATAACCCATCGTCTTTCCAGTCTAGCTATTGGTTCCATCAGTGCTGCTACATGTTAGACAGGTAAGGGTACTGCCGCAAGTGGAGGAATTTGTGCTGGTGAGGGTTCCTGTCTTGCCTTTCTTAAATCTTCATTTTCCCTTCTTAGGGCTTGAATTTCCCTCAATAATGCTTCTACATTTCCTTCCCTAACTAGTTCTGCTATCCTTGGTTCTTATACCCGTCTTCATATTTGAGGTGGTTCCCCTACTTCTTCTCGCACCAAAGACTCATTAGAGGCTATTTTAATTTCCTCCCTAGGCATCTTTACTCTACCTCTATCTCTGCCCCGACCTCTAACACGGGGTCTGCCACATAATCTACCTCTAGGCATCATCTTTGATCACTATAAGAAAAAACACGAAAATTATTACGTAACAGATAACACAAAATAAACACATATGTAATGAATACTGCAAATGATGAAATGAAAACCCTATGCTCTATCATTTTACCTACATCCTAATAGTATATGTTTATCTAATATACTTATAAACCTAAACTTTGATACCACCTTTGTCACGTCCCAAAAATGGAACATGACGGTACTAAGGTGTGGACCCGCCTACACAACCAATACTCGTAGATACTCTGCTATAAACTCATTAACCACCTGTTATCATATTTCATCTCTATCTCAATTCTAACACATAATTCCCATAATTCAATCCATCATCTTAATTATATAATCCATAATATGCTAATTAATTAATTTACATTATTTATCTACATATTATACACATAAACTACTAACTAATCTAGTTTAACAATGGAGCTACTATAAGATTACAAAAGAAATAATGTTTAGAATATTTACATAGAAAAAAAGATATATGGTTCCTCTGAAGAAGTAGAAAGCCTTAGAAATCATTACTGACTACTCCTAACCTGAAAATATTAACCAACTATACAGTGAGCATTACTACTCAGTGAATTATAAACACATCATTATGCATAAAAGGGCTAGGTAGGATACAAATAATCCACCAAATGCTTACATATGGTAAAAGGTGGCAAATATATAATTAATGAGAATAAGGTCATTTAAGTCAAAGAATAGGCATAATGAAAAAGGTACAAAACATAATAGATAAAGGGTCTCGTGCTTATGAAATCTCATTAGCTACTCTATTAATAGCTTAAACTAGTGTAAAGACATAAGGTTGATCATACATTATGGCTAGGATTTAACCTTTCCTAGCTAGGTTTAATTAAACATACAATGTGCATATTGCCGACGATATTTACCCACTACCCCATCGTATGGTAGTTTTGTCAAGGAAAGTTCAGCTCTATCTGGTGTTACTTGGGACACTTCCTTAACCTCCCTTCTCCTACCAGATCAAGAAGAACCGATCCTAATAGATTCCAAATAAACATCACCTCTGTCCGTCCCCTACCTCTCGGACGTCCTCTTGGCGGTATATTATAAAAACACACAAAAGAAATAGATATCAATTAGCGGAACACAGATGAACACATAATAGACAACAACAATTGACGTTACAGGAATCCTAATGCTCCATGGTATACTTATATACTTAAGACACTTATACCTAGTTAATTATGTTTCCTTTATTTCTTTGCTCTGATACCAACTTTGTCACATCCCCCATTGTAGGAGATATGACAGTCTTAGGGTATGGGGAAGGCATAAGGCCACCTAAACCCGTAGAACCCCATTCTGCATTTTCTACAGAAAATTTGCCATAACTACTCTACTTTTACAATCTAATACCCAGGACCCAAAGTCCCTCTCTTCATAACCAACAT
>CANXYC010725783.1:0-29347 GCA_948193065.1 Aleurites moluccanus
TTTTATATATATATATATATATATATATATATATATATATATATATATATATATATATATATATATATATAAGTATTTGCATATATATTTTAAGACCACAATTATGAGATTGTAAATTTCAATTAAATTTATCGCGAAAAGAAAAGAAAAGAAAAAATAAAAAGACATTGGAAATTTTATTAAATGATATGAACAAAATGCCTACATTATTTGACTGTAGAATTTTGAAATAATTAACCTCATCAAATGGGCTAATCTAGAAATTATATAATTCATGCAAAATTTATTTACACAAAGCCTCCACGACTAACATGTTGATAGTATTATTTTGTGTGTGTAGAAAATAAATTATTGCTATATTTGTATTATTTAAATTGTTATTGTTGTTTTTATAAATTATTAGTTAATATTTTTATAATTATTTTGAATTTCAGTGATATATCTTTACGGAAATTAGTTTTTTAGATTAAAAGTCTGCTTTTAGTTATAAAATCTAAAAATTAAGAATTAAGAATTTAACCGATAATTTTTAATATGAATTTACTAAATGTTGATTGGATATTCAACTAATTAACACTAATTTATAAAAATGATGTGGAGAGTGTTTTCTTAAAATTCTTGGACCATTTAAATAAGAATAAACAAAAACAGAAACCCAAGTAGTTTATTGGTCAGTTGGGTCGGGGCCCGTTTAATTTTCTGAGAGCAGATTATTTTGGCTCTTATCGGCCATAATCCAATGGGAAACGACCGACAACCTTTTTAGGTTAAATTTCAATATTTAGGCCTCTGTTTTGGCAGTTTTATGTTTTTATCTATTTTGACAGTTTTTGTTACCTTATTTAATTTAGGTAGGAAAATCTGTTGGTGTATCTTTTTAAGGTAGTTATTATATAATATTTTTATTTTCATTATGATGTATATTTGGTGATTTATTTCCTTTTCGGAATAAATTACCAAATTACCCTCCTATAGTTTTCTTAATTTTATTCTTTATAAATAACTTGTAAAACTTTAGGGTGGGACAGTTTTTTTTTATTAATAAAATATTCAGTTCTTTATTTTGAGTTTCACACTCTTATTGGACGCTTACACGCTGCGTCAAAAAGTTAAATCATACATATACTGAATAAGATAAGAAAAAATAATATTAATTTTTAAAAATTAAATCAAACGGATGATTGTACCAATCACGGTGATTTTTATATTTATATTGAGATGTATGAATTAAAAGATTTTTTGAAATTTAAAGTAGAAATTGATTATGTTTAAATAAAATAAATATAGAAAATTGTAACAAAATAAGGCCCCGAAAATACTATAATTGTAGAAAATTAAGAAAATAACAGGTTTCTTAATTGCTCACTTTTATTTAATGATATGAACAATGTTTACATCACGAGTCTAACAAGGAATGAAAACTTGAAATTCCCCTAACATTGCAATCCCACCACAATGAACCCAAAACTACATCTAACATAAAGCCTCTACAATTAGACTATTCACAACATCATTCTCACAATCTGTGGGTCCAAATACATCTTTAGAAACTTCAATTTTGCATGTCTCTTTTCCAACGCATGCCTACAAAATGGTTAAAACAAAATTATATAAGGATTAGTGCCTACATAATTGAAAAATTAACACAACACTAAACTAGCATAAATATATAATTAATTTTACCTTTTTGATGATTGACAACGCATCATTTGATCCTTCACAAGGGCCTTTAACAAAAGAACCAGTTGTCCCTAGAGGGTTACCAAAACTGGCAAACTCAATTGAAGAAATGGGTTTTCCATTGCATGAAAGCTGTATTCTGTCTCCTTCAATACCACTCCCACTTACTCTTCCAACGGTAACTGTTTGGAAATTTACTGTTGCTGGATTCCCACCAAACTCCTCAAATAAAACTAATGTATTTAATTCATTTTTTAGGAAGGAGCGTGGGACATGATACCTGTGCGTCAATTTAATATAAAAAAAAAAATTAATAAAATGAATTTGTTATGTGGGATGCTATATTATTGATTAGCTAATCCTTACCATCTCTGAGTTGGTTGCCCACAGTTAGTAACACATTTCTTGTTGTCATACGGACCTCTATAGTCACAAGACATCTTACAACCTTTCTCCTCAGCAATGATAATAGGCCAATATCTCCCAATGCTATGCCCATTTATCCAAGCAAGACCCTTTCCCATTCCCTGCAAGTCTAACACAACTGCATCTTTTCCTAGTGGAGCTTTGAAAGTGGTCTAAAAATATTTAAGAAGCAATATGATTATTTTATCAATTTTAAAAACCTAAATAGTGATAATGCATATAAAATAAATATATTAAAATGTAAGTAATTAATACCTTGTACCAAGTCAACATCCTATTTGTGGAGAGATCTTGTTCTTGCCATTTGGAAGAGTGAGTTAAATTTAAGCTAATCATGAGTTGATTGTTGTTCAAGATTCCCTTGTTCAAGCTATTTAATCCAACTCTGTATGACCATCTATGTGAAGACAAATCTTTAATTATTGTCTCATCATCTTTGCGTCCAACCAACTCTACTGGACCAGAAATTCCATTTTTACCAATATCAAACTTAGCTCCATAATTCTGTCAACAAATACAAAGATTTATTCATAACTCAATAGTCTATTTAATTAAATCATACTTTTAGCTAGTAATATATACCTGAAATCCAACTGTTACACAGAGTATACTAATCAAGCTTTTTCCAAATTTCAATTTGACATTCTTTTCAAAAGCTTCCTTTGTTGCCCATTGAGAACCTAATAACAAGAAAATTCAACCCATAATTTTTTTATGAAGACTTATAATTAATCATAAACCTATATATAATTATAATATTGCATACCAATATATTTTCCATTAACATAGGCATGAAGGACATGACCTCCACTCCCTTGAATTCGAAGAGACATGTTACCTCTCCAAATTGGATCACTTTCCTTAAGGTGCACACTATTAGTTATAGAATAGTTTAGTCAAGTTAATTAATATAGAGAGAGATTTAACATATAATTAAGAAATAAGATGCAAAAGTTGAATTTACTTAGTCATATGCCAAACATAATCACTAGCATCATTAGCAATAATTTTTTGATCAAGAAGTTGGTTTGCAGAAAAATGGCCCTTCCCCAAGAGTACAGCATTATCAATGTTTTCTGGCTTCCATGACCATTTCAGAGAAGATGGTTCATCTTCTGCTTCATTCTTCTTCTTTACCATCGCTGAAGTTTGAGTTTTCACCTATACATATATAAATAAAATTAAAAAAATGCAAATTCATTTATGCAGAAAACTAAAGAAGATATTGCAATTTCTAAAACAAAGGTAATTACCTTGGCAGTGTTGTATCCCACATTTTTGCAATCAGGAAGGATACTGACTGACCATGCAGGAATTGTGTAATTAGTCCCTTGAAACTCAATGGTAGCATCTAATGTGGTATTTGCATTTCCCAAAAAGCAACTTGAACTTTCCTCACTTGCGTAAATGGTAGCCTATCAAACCCAAATAATTTATAATTATTCAGTAATATTAAACCAATGGATATATAATTAATTTTTAATTATAAATAATAATATTTACCATGACAGAATTGTTATATTGTATTGTGGAAATGTTCCCATGAGTAAGTGAGTATTCAATGGAATGCAAAACATCATGAAGCTGCTTCAAATGTCCATATTTTGGTTGGTTCAAATTTCCTGTTATATAAGAATTTCAATATAAATCTCAATTATTCAATATATAATGTTCCAAAACATGAGAAAAATACATTTTAAATTAAATTTAAGAAAGTATAGGTACCATATTCATCAAGTGGTGCATCATAATCATAAGAAGTGGCTATATATGGACCACCAGCTGTTCTCCCAAAATTAGTCCCACCATGATACTATAAAAACCAAAAGGAAAACAAATTAACCTCTAATAACAAATATTTGAATAGTTTATGATATTTTTCATATAAATAATTACCATGTAGTAGTTATTGAAAGTGCCTCCAAATTGGAAAAATTTTGCAACAGCAAAAGCGAGATCCTCAGCAGTTCTATGTGGGTCTTTACCACCCCAACCCTTGAACCAACCAGTCCAATTTTCAGTCCACATTTTTGGGCTATTTGGATTGTTGGGAGTGAATTGATCACAATACCAACCATTGCATGTGTTTAACTAATAATTACATTAAAAATGTTAATTATTAACAGACAAAATCACTAAAAATTAAAGGGTGAAAAAATTAATTGAAAAATATTAATGATACCATTGGTTGGGGAGCATCATTCTGCTGGCACATAATCCATGGAACTCCAATATCCAGCGAATCAGCCATTTTAGCACACCACTCAACATATTCCTTTCCAGCTGCTCCATACTCAGACATGATATTTCCATACTCATTCTCAACCTATTAAGGATTTATAAAATTATTACAGTGTTATTAAACAAATAAAAAAACAAAGTAAATTAATAATAAATGAAGTGTATATATATATATATATATATACCTGTGCAATTATAATAGGACCTCCTTGTGATGCAAAAAGTTTTTGTTGTTTTGCCATATCTACTATCAATGTAGTGAAATTTTGCATCTCTTTCATAAACAGATCATTGTTTGTGCGCATTTCAACTCCAGCAATGTTATGCAGCCATACAGGAAATCCTCTAATTCAAATAAAAACAAAATATATATATATATATTTGTACATTTTTATGTTCAAATTAAACAATCAACATATATCATAATTTCCAAATTGATGTATTCTTATTTCTTTACCCATAATTCCATTCAGCACAAACATAAGGTCCAATTCTAAGAACAGCATATAAGCCTTCGTCTTGAATTGTCTTGATAAACCTTATAAGATCAAGATTACCAGTGAAATCATAATTACGACGAGTTGGCTCATGCGCATTCCAAAACACATATGTTTCAATAGCGTCTAAGCCACCTTCTTTTGCTTTCTTTATGAGGTCAGGCCACATCTAACAAAACAAAAACAACTAAAAATTAGATTCATTTTTATAAATTAAAATAACATATTATTGAATATTGAGTATTAGACTATCAGTGATTAAGCATATTATAGACATTACCTCAGCTGTGCTTCTTGGATAATGAATAGAACCAGATAATAGTACTCTACGTTTGCCATCAATTGTTATGGCTCTTCCATCATGAGAAACATTTATAGCAGAAGAAAGAACAAAAAAGGAGATGAAAGAGAAAATTGCACAAAGAAACCTTGAAGAAGCCATATTCAGGTTGATGTTGAGTTGCAATGGATACAAACATGATTGCATTTTATAGTACGAGAAATACATTAGAAATCCCTATCTTTTAGTTTATAGCATCAAGATCCTAACCTTGAGCTCCTCCATATCTTAAAATATGATTTTGAGATAATTTTTTTTTTTTTTTGGATATTTAGTATCCTTAATAATACTTCTTTCGAAACTAGTTGCTCAATCATGTATAATCTCAACCCCCTATCTATTGAAATATCTCCCAAATATTTAGCCATTTTACTCTCTAGGATTTGATTTTTTTTTTAAATAATTAATCAATAAATAATACAGCAATTTTTAGGTTAATAAAAAAATTACTAGAAATTATTTTTATTTTATTAAAAGAGGCCTTATATTTCCTCATTTCATGTTCTTACAATTGTTCTTACAATTGGCAAGAACAATTTTTTAAGTTGAAGTGTTTTGTAAAATTGGTTACAATTTTCACATCGGAAAAATCCTTTGTACCACCAATTATTATAATAGAAAAAAAAAAGAGATGATGAACCAATAAAAATAAGGAAGGGCAGGGCTGCAGCCACACAACAACTTGGCCTGAAAATATTTCTTAACCAATGGAATTCAAAAATTAAAAATAAAGGGTAGAAGTATATGCAATGAATTCCATAAGAAGTAACAAAATAATAAAGCTTTTGGATTTTATGAACAAGCTAATGAGATTACATATTTAAATAAATTTCATAATTAGATGAAATTTTATTTATAAATTAATTTTTATATGAATTTATACAAAAATAATGTTTGAATAAAAACTATGAAGAGCAATTGAACCTTGACTTTTTTTTTTATATTAACCATAGATTTACTAGACAAATGATGTTGTATTTTTTTTTTTTTTTTAGTTTCAATATTTCATGTTTAGTAATTGAATGGTTATTAAAATTTGTATTAATTTGAAATAGAAAAATAAGATAAGATATAGTAATAGTTTATTATTTTCCTATATTACAAATATTACTTTAGATTATAATATAAATTTTTAATGTAGAATTATTCATTATTTTATTTAAATCCTGCATACACATTCGTTTTTTTAGGGAATATGTTCATTAAATTTTAATAAAATAATGTTGGGAAAAATGAGGAGTGAAAAACTAGTAATTTTAATTAATCTGCAGATATACAAAACGTTGAATTCTGGGAATTTGAGAGGTCGATGGGAAAGAAAGTAATGAATTCATTTGGTAATAAATAATAAATATTAATCTATATATATTTAAGAATAATCACAGCATGAAATTAAGAAGTAGAAAGCAAACTTTATTAATTTTTGAATAATTGCTGGCTACATTATATACCATCCTCATCCAAACTACCTCCTAATTATCACTAACATAAAACCTCAACAACTAGGGTATTGGTAACATCATTTCCACAATTTGTAGACCCAAATACATCTTTAGAAACTTCAATTTTGCATGTCTCCTTACCAATGCATGCCTATAAAATAGATTCAAACAAAAATAGAGATTAGTATATGGAACTTAATTAATTAATAATAAATAAATTAAACTACTATAATTAATTACCTGTTGAATGATTGACAATGCATCGTTTGATCCTTCACAAGTGCCTTTGACAAAGGATCCAATTGTCCCTTGAGGGTTACCAAAACTAGCAAATTTAACTCCTGAAATGGGTTTTCCATGGCATGAAAGTTCTATTTTGTCTCCTTCAATTCCACTGCCACTAACACTTCCAGCTACAACTGTTTGGAAATTTACTTGTCCGGGATTGCCACCAAATTCCTCAAATAACACTAGTGTATTTACATCATTTTCTAAGAAAGATCGAGGAACATGATACCTACATATTAAATTTAAAATAAAATAAAAATCATATTTATATAGAAAAATAATTAAATACTTTTAGTAAAATTAATGTTGGCCCTTACCATCTCTGAGTTGGTTTGCCACAATTAGTGACACATTTGCTGTTATCATATTTACCTCTATAGTCACATGCCTCAACCTTACAACCATTCTCATCAGCGATGAAACTTGGCCAATATCTACCAAGACTATGTCCATTTACCCAAGCAAGACCCTTTCCCATACCTTGCAAGTCCAACACAACTGCATCTTTTCCCAATGGAGCTTTGAAAGTGGTCTATAAAATATTTAAGAAGCAATACAAGATTAAACTTAATTACTATATCAATTTAAAAGCCTAATAATTCATAATTATAAATATAAATATATTAAAACATAATTAATTTATACCTTGTACCAAGTCAACATTCTATTTGTGGGGAGATCTTCTTCTTGCCATTTGGAAGAGTGAGTTAAATTTAAACTGATGAGTTGATTGTTGTTCAAGATTCCTTTGTTCAAGCTATGCAATCCAACTCTGTATGACCATCTATGTGTAGTTAAATTTTTAATTATTGTCTCATCACCATTTCTTCCAACCAATTCCACTGGACCAGGAATTCCACTATGAATCAAATCAAACTTAGCTCCATAATTCTGTAAAGATTATAATTAATTATCAACTAATTCTATTTAATTAAGACTAATTTATATAATTAAACATTTGTAGTAATTTTATAAAGACCTGCAGTCCAACTGTTGCACTCAATATACTGATCAGGTTTTTTCCAAATTTTAACTTGACATTCTCATCGAAATTCTTTTCAAAAACAAAATCAAAAACTCCATATTTTGCCCATTGAGAACCTAAAAACAAACAAATTCAAATTATTATTATCTTTTAATTAAGCTATATTAGGATAGTTAAGAGAATTATAAAAATGCAATAAGATAATTAATATATACCAAGATATTTTCCATTGACATATGCATGAAGGACGTGACCACTCCCATGAATTCGAAGAGACATGTTACGACTCCAAATTGGATCACTTTTCTTAAGGTGCATACTGTTAGTTATAGAAAAGAATAGTCAATAAGTTAGTCAATGCAGAGATTAATATATAATTAAGAAATAGAATGCAGATCGAAATTACTTGGTTAAATGCCAAACATAATCACTAGCATCATTAGCAATAGTTTTTTGATCAAGAAGTTGGTTTACAGAAAAATGGCCCTTTCCCAAGAGTACAGCATTGTCAATGTTTTCTGGCTTCCATGACCATTTCAGAGAAGATGGTTCATCTTCTGCTTCATTCTTCTTCTTTACCATCACTGAAGTTTGAGTTTTCACCTACACATATAAAATTAAATTTTGGAGTTTTCAATAATTATATATAAAAAAAATTAAGTTTTTAAGAAAAAAAAATAATTACCTTGGCAGTATTATATGTCACATTTTTGCAATCAGAAAGGATACTAATAGACCATGCAGGAACTGTGTATGTAGTCCCTTGAAACTCAATGATAGCATCTGATGAGGAATTTGCATTACCCAAAAAGCAACTAGAACCTTTCTCACTTGCATAAATGGTAGCCTAACAAACCCAAATCATGTATAATTATTCAATATGGATATATATTATTAATTTTTAATATGAAATAATAATATTTACCCCAACAGAATTGTTATATTCTATTGTGGAAATGTTTCCATGAGTAAGAGTGTATTCCATGGAATGCAAAACATCATGAAGCTGCTTCAAATGCCCATATTTTGGTTGATTCAAATTTCCTGTTATATAAGAATTTCAATATAAATCTCTTTAGAAAATAAAAATTAAATTTACATTTAAAGAGAAATTAAAAATATAGTTACCATATTCATCAAGAGGTGCATCATAATCATAAGAAGTGGTCATATATGGACCACCAGCTGTTCTCCCAAAATTAGTCCCACCATGATACTTTAAAAACCAAAAAAATTAAATTAAATTAACTTCTAATAAATAAAATCACTCATTAATGATAATTATTTCATATAAATAATTACCATGTAATAGTTCTGAAAAGTGCCTCCCAGTTGGAAAAATCTTGCAACAGCAAAAGCAAGATCCTCAGCAGTCCTATGTGGGTCTTTACCTCCCCAACTCTTAAACCAACCAGTCCAATTCTCAGTCCACATTTTGGGACTATTTGGATTATTGGGTGTGAATTGATCACAATACCAACCATTGCATGCGTTTATCTAATAGTAATTAGAATAGAAATGTTAATTAATTAGCAAACAAAATCACTAAAATTAAAGTGTCAAAAAATTAATAGAAAAATAGCAATGGTACCATTGGTTGGGGAGCATCATTCTGTTGGCACATGATCCATGGAACTCCGATGTCAAGCGAATCAGCCATATTAGCACACCACTCTACATATGCCTTTCCAGCTACTCCATATGAAGACATAACATTTCCATACTCATTTTCAACCTGCATTTAATATTACAATGTTACTAAATTAAAAATACAAAAATAAATAATAATAATAATAATAAATATATATATATATACCTGTGCTATAATAATTGGACCTCCTTGTGATGCAAAAAGGTTTTCTTGCTTTGCCATATTTACTATCAATGTTGTGAAATTTTGCATCTCATTCATAAACACATCATTGGCTGTGCGAAACTCTACTCCAGGCATGTTATGCAACCATACAGGAAATCCTCTGATTCAAATATATATATATATATATATATATATATATATATATATTAATTATTCGAAGTAAACTATCAATATTTTATAGATCACTAATTTTTTTTTAATGTCATTACCCATAGTTCCATTCAGCACAAACATAAGGTCCAATTCGAAGAACAGCATATAAGCCTGCCTCTTGGATTGTCTTGATAAACCTTATGAGTTCAAGATTACCACTAAAATCATATTGACGATGAACTGGCTCATGTGCATTCCAAAATACATATGTTTCAATGGCATCTAATCCACCCTCTTTTGCTTTGTTTATGAGGTCGGGCCACATCTAATGAGTCAAAAATAATAAGAAGAAATTAGAATTATATAAATTAAAATGATATATTATTGGATATTAATGAACATAATATATAAACACATCACCTCAGCAGTACTTCTTGGATAATGAATAGAGCCAGATAATAAAACTCTGCGTTTGCCATCAATTATTATGGCTCTTCCGTCATGAGAAACAATTGTAGCAGAAACAAAAACATTAAGAGTGAGAAACGCAAGACAAAATAAAATTGTATAAGAACCCATTTTCATTGTTAATGGTATGGTAAATAGCCAAGAAATGGTGTTTGAAAACAAATAGCTCACTGTCTTTATAGTGAAAAAATAATAATAATAAGCCGTTGATTAGGCTGTGAATAGTTTTTTGAAATCAAATTTTATGGATATAATCTAACACGAACTAATTTTAATACACTTGGGAAGTTATCCAAATCTCTATTTTCTAGTAGTAGTATCAAATCTCTAATCCCATCTAATTTCTCTTTATCCAATCTTAATTTTGACTTCAAGCAAATCTTATTAGAATTTTTTTTTTTAATTATTTTGAAAATCCAATTCTTTTCTTGACATATTTTTATATTTTTATTTTCAGATTAAGAGGTATCATATTTAATTATAAATGCAAATTTATGATTTTATTTTTGAATTTTTTTGTCTTTTTTCTTTTTAAAAATAGAGACATTGGAAAATGCTTTAGAATTCGAAGTATATTTACGTGTTATCTCAAAATTTAGAAGAAAAAAAAAACACAAAATATTTTAATTAATTTCTAAGATTATAATTCTTTTTCTTTTCTGCCTTGCAAATGATAGTTTGGGTTGTTCTTGTTATATATATTCATTACTTCAAATGCTGTATAACTTTAATATATGTCCATCATTTAAGAAAGGACCAGCCCAATGCATAATATACAATGAATGTAAGATGATTATATATGTAATGAATAAAATAACTTAATTAACCAATGAGTTTTAATTTTCATTAGTGATGAAATTATTTTCAGAATTATTATAAGATTGCAAGTTTCAATTAAAGCTTTAATTAACAAAAAAAATAATAATTTGAATTAATTGCAAACTACTTAATAAGATTTTATTTAATTTAGCTGTTCGTAATAATTGTTAACTGTTACTGATAGTTGTTACCTAATAGTTAATTGTTATAATTGTTTGATAAAATTATTATTAGTTATTATGTTATTATGTTAAATGTTCATTAAAGATAAATATTTTTATTTAAATATTATTTTTAAAAAATAATTTATTTATTTTTTTATTTTAAAAGGCATGAACTTTTTTAAAAAAACTCAAAATGATAATTTTTATAAATAATTATTTTTAACTATCAGTAATTAAATATTATTGAAAATTAATAAGTTTTTCTAAATACTCACTAAATATACTTATAAAGTTCTTAGATACAATTAATTATATTTATTTAAAAAAATAATGTTAATGTCATTATCATCGAGGATATCATTAGATTTAATATCTTAATTAAACCATTAATTTATAGTTCATATCTAACTGAGAAAAATAAAATAATAATAATAGAAGAGAAGAAGTCATCAATTGTTTGACTGAAAGTAACACTTACCTATGAGAGTTTATTCAACTTAAATAGTATTTTTTTTAATTTAATTGTAATTAATTTTTTTAATCATTTCAGATTAAGTATTGTTAAACTATTTTTTATTGACATAATATGAGCAATAAAAGACAAAAACATCACCTGCTTGATGATAAAGAATAATAATTATAAAAATTGACAAATATTTTTGTGCAACAGTTTAGCGTACTCAGTTTGTACATTTGCTATATTGACCTTATTTTATTTTCTCATTATATTTATATTATTTTTTCAATTTAGAGGAGATTAATTAAGAACAAGTTTTACAAATATTCAATTATTATATTATTTTTTAATTATTAGTAGAAGCCCAATCAAAATAGGTGTTTAATAACGTCTTTCAATAGTTAAAATTAAAATTTTCAGTACTTAATTATTTTAAATTATTTAATAATATTTATTTTAAAAATTTTAATTAAATTAAAAATCATTTAAAACAGTAAGTTAAATTTATAAATTTAAAATTAGTACTGAATATACTAAATAGTTATCATATTTTTAATATTTTTTAAATTTTTAATTTCATCAAATACCACTATTCTTTTTTGCCACCATAATTTTAGAAATTTATCATATATTATATTCACTTCATCCCAAAATAAACATCATAAGTGTCAAATACACAATTATTAAGATAAAATATTTTAATCTATTTTAATTTTTCTAATTTATTTATTATTTTAATTTATTAATTATTTTAATTTCTTTTCACCTTCTTAATTAAGAAATATGATAATTAAATTGAAACATTTCAAAAAGAAAATTATAATGTTTATTTTGGATCGGATGGAGTAATAAATAATACTATCTCCATCCATAAAAGATATGTTTTATTTTTCATCATGTCACTTCCCTCTTTTAAAAAGTAGTTAATTTGTTAATTAATTATTAATATATTTTTATTTAATATATTTTATCAATAATATATCATATTTCAATAAATTATTAATTAATTTTATTAAACTATTAATCAAAACATGGATGCATTTAATTTTCATATTCCTTATCAAATAATGAAATATTTGAGTTATTGACACGTTAATTAATAATAAAATTTTAATTATTTTTATTAGAATAATAAAATTTTATTGATTTTAATATTTAATATTAAAAAATTAAATACTAATAATTATTTCTAAAATAATTATTTACTAATATAAATAAAAAGGTATTTATGAAAAATATTAAATAAAAATTATTATTTTAACTAAATTAATTATTTTTTTAATTTTTATAAAAATAAAAATAAGTCTATTTTTTCTGAACGAATAGAGTAATAAAATATACAACAATAGATAATCTACGTATTTTACAATGTAAGAGATGAAGAGTTCAACTTTTTTTCTGTTAAAAAACTTTTGATAATTTAAGTTAAAATACAAATAATAGATAATGTATGTGCCCCATACCCACTCAATGGAATTTAGTAACGCAAGTGTTTAATATAAAACAATACCCATTTACGGAAATAAGTATAATAATAATTTAACCAACTAGCATATTCGGACATAGCAAACAGTATGTATATATTTTCTTGAGTAACAGACATATAATCGATTCTTCCTTTTTAGGAGGTGTTTGGATAAAAATTAACGTTTTATTAAAATAATTAGTTTTGTTAAAAACGAGCGTTAATTATAAAACTCCTCCCCCAGTTTTTAAAATTTGCGTTAAATATTAAAAATAATCTAGTTTCCTTTTTTTATCCAAACATTTCAAAAATCACAAAACTCTTTAACTTCTTCCTAAAACGCAACCTACTTCCTATCTAAACACCCTCTTAATATTAAAAAAAAAAAAAAATTAACCAACTCAATGGTATATCCTTTGAATAACCTTCAATATGTTATTGAAATATCTCCTTTGAGCATATGAAATATCTTCTTCGAGCCGAAAGGATATGCAAAACATTATCCTCATTCATGAGATGAATATAGAGAAAATATATTATGGATATGTAATATGGCTTCCCAAGTTTTATGTTTTAATATCCCCATCATTTTTTATCGCTCCATTTATAATTGTTTTATTTATAGTGACAAATCAATATTGTGCAGCAATTAAAATATAATTTTTAATTCAGAGTGAAGTATATTTTTTTGAGTTTTTTTAAGAATAAATTTATTTTTAATATTATATGAACTGATCGAAATACTCATAATTGTCTATGTTAAAAAATAATATTATACAAGTTAAATGGAGAAGAAAGCATTTTATCAATTTAAATCCTAATTTTAATTAATCATATACTAGTTTGATAATTGATTAAGCATTATCTTATTAAAATTTTATTTTTTAAAAAAATTAACTTTTAAAATGTTAATAGAAAATAATAATTCAAATATTGGAAAGGAAGGGTCAATATCTAGACAGCTAAGAATGGTGATATTACAAATTTAATGAAAAGAAAAATAATAATTGAAGATAGGTGTCAATATCTTGATAGTTGATTCTTCCCTCTAAAAATAGTCATAAAATTATAAAAAATAAAAAAGGAAATGAGTCATTGTTATTTGTCATTTCCAACTAGGTCAGACCCAAATAGGTTAACTCGGGTTCACGTGGCTTGAATGAAAACAACCAATCCTACATTGCAACGTGTGCATATGCAAACACGTTAATGGGACCCTTTTGCTTTTGTTTCTGTTTATTAAATTATTAATATTTTGTAACCTACAACTAGGGCCTATTCACATACTTTTTATA
Source organism: Aleurites moluccanus (assembly GCA_948193065.1). Taxonomy (NCBI): domain Eukaryota; kingdom Viridiplantae; phylum Streptophyta; class Magnoliopsida; order Malpighiales; family Euphorbiaceae; genus Aleurites; species Aleurites moluccanus. The sequence continues at coordinate 14,537 of CANXYC010725783.1, forward strand.
ATAAAGATAAATTTCGTATTAATTAAAATAAGAAGTACATAATAGTAATATAAAAATATTCCCTCCTTTTTCTTTTTTCTTTTTTCTTTTTTTTTTAATATATGATTTAATGTTTTCTATATATATATATATATATATATATATATATATATATATATATATTAATTATATTTAAAATGACTTACTTAATCTTATATCATTAATTTTATTTTAAATTAAATTATTATATTTTAATTAAATACTATAAAAATAAAATAAAAAAATTAATAAATATTATTTTAAAAATTTAAAATAATAATTAAAAATAAAAATATATGAATTTATAAAACGAACAAATAAAAAAATGGAGGAAATATATCAAAATCATATATAATTTAAGAATAGGAGATTAAGTCAAATTTAAAGAGAAAATAAATCAAATAATTTATGAATAGAAAAAAAAAAAAGATTCATAATTTTTTTTATAATTTTATATAAAAAGTGGTTTGATCTAAATCTTAAATCTCAAATAGATCTTGTATATCTATTTTTTATTTATTTTATGACCCAAATATCATAAATGCTCCTAAATAATTTATTTTATTATAAAACTTAACTTTAATGCCCTTTTTTATAATGTTTTCTCTCACCTTTTAATTGGTTTTATTTATTTTTAAAGCTTGTAATCTTTGTATCAAAAGGAAAAAAAAAAATCCTAATATATCATCCTTTTTCATAAGATTTAATTGCATAACTTAAAAAAAATTATATAATGAGAAATTATCTTTCTTTTTAATAAAATAATAACCAATGCACCTAATCTTTCTTTTATCAACTAATGGACATGTTTAAAAGAAAATTATTTTTTCAAAAGAAAATAAAAATAAAAATAGAGAATAACTAGATTTTTATTTCTTTGGAAACAACAATCAATAATCCTAAATCTTCTAGAAATTAATTTTGGGAGAGTCAAAAATTTAAATTTTTCATGTAAGTGAATTTTTTTTATAAATTATATGTAAAAGTTGAAATTTAAATGAATTAACCGAAATTTTTTTTATAACTTAATAATTTTTTTTTTATTGGGATGATTCACTTGGATATATGTTTACTCATTCCTGTATAAGGGTTACCAATATTAAGATTTCAATTTTATATTATGAGATAAATACTCCAATATAATTATGAGTTAAATTAATATAAATTTTTTAAAAAAAATATTAAAAAAAAACAGAGAGAAAGAGAGATAGAGGATAGTTTAAGAGCAAATGGCAGAAGGGGGGATAGTTTAAGAGCAAACGGAAAAAGGGGGTTGATGTGTCAAAAATATATTAGTTTTTATTGTATTGATTTTATAGAAGTCAAAAAATTTTAATAAAATTTCTTAAAAATTATAATATTATAGTATTTTTTATAACGAATCCAATGATATTTTTTGTATAAAATAAAAATTAAATGAATTTAAAAAATATAATATAAGTGTATTAAATTTAGATCATTAAAATTTAATGATCTAAATTTAATATACATTTAATATATATTTTTAAATTTATTTAATTTTTATTTTATATTAAAAATATATCACTAAATTTGTAATAAAAAATATTATAATATTATAATTTTTAAAAAATTTTAAACAGTCCCCTCAATCCCTCAAGTGTGGTAAAATAAAAAGAACGGGATTCAATTCAATAGGCTCACCCAACGACCTGGTGGTCTTTTGTAATTATTGCTGATGACTCCACATTGCATAAGATCATGACACGTAAAAGGAATCTCAACGGTTGTAAACGCCTTTGGAATCTTTTAGTATTCATTGGTGGGACCACCTCCCCAATAAGCGGTCCCAATCATTTGATGTGGACATATTAGAATAATGGTCCCACTTTGATAAGTGACATTTTAGAAAATCATATTTGGAATCTTATTATTATTATTATTATTAATTCAATAGCTGGTTGGTTTTTTTAGCAAACAATAGTCACACATAACTCCAAAAACTTGTGGGCTAAGTCTGCCAACTCCATTAATAAATTCAAGACCAATTGCTTTGGATTTATTTTATTTTTGTGGAGAGATTTATTTATATTTGCCTCTTCCCCATCTCCAATCTTGGTTCTCATAAACTCAAATTTTGCTTTTATCTTTATCCCAATTGAGGAATTATGATTAGCAAGAGAACCCATCCAATGATTGGAAGATTATCAGAATTATTAGTTTCCGGCAACCGTGCCGGATTCTTGGAAATGTCCACTAGTCCAAGAAGTCCATTAGAGTACAGAATTCAATCGCCAAGAGGTTTAAAGAATTATGATGTTGGAGGGGTTGGATTAGGAATTGTTGCTGCTCTTGAGAAGTCCAGTAATTCATGTGATGGATCAGGTTATGAAATTTTGGCAAAATATGCAGTTTGTAGTCCAAATATACATAGGTCTAATCCTATTCCGGTTAAAAATTCATCAGGGCTTAAAGAAATGGAAATGATGGATAGTTTGGAGAATTATACTTGTGTCACAAGCCATGGACCAGACAAGTCTTTGACTATGGTATATTATCATGATCATGGAATTGGTTTTGATTTTTCTTCTATGCCGCCTCCTAAGGAATCTTCTATGCCGCCTCCTAAGGAATCTCCGGCAAGATTTTCCGATGATGTTACAAATGATTTATATCCTACTTCAGATTTTCTCAGTTCTTGTAATTTGTGCAAGAAAAAACTCCATGGAAAAGACATATACATGTACAGGTAAAAAACAAAAAACAGTCTTTATTTCTTTCTTGGAATTTCTTATCAATATTTGGTTTCTTGATTTGTGTTTATAAATATGATTGAATTTCTTGATTTGTGTTTAAAACCCATTTCAAAATTGGAATTTGAATTAAGGGAAATTGACTTAAATTACAAATTGGAATTACAGGGGAGAGAAAGCATTCTGTAGCATAGAGTGTCGATCTAGGCAGATAATGATTGATGAGAGGAAAGAACAGTGCAGATCAAAAGTTTCAAGATCTGCAGATGTTTCAAGCTCGCCATATACGAGAAGTCCCATCTTCTCAACTGGAATTCTTGCCATTTAGTACCATAATATTAATTAATGTATAATTGCTACATATCTCTCTATATATATACATATATATAGAAATAACATTATATACATATGTCAATTTATCAGCTTAATGTTCAGAAAAAAAAAAAAAAGAAAGAGAAAATTTTTGTTCGGACATCACAGTAGAGTTTATGTTGCAGCGAAAATTATGAACTTGAAAATGGAAATTGGATATGGTTTTTTTTTTTTTTAAATGTAAATGTAATTATAATATTGAAATGCTTTCCAGAACAATTATAACTTAAATGTTGGTATTTTGATTTGCATGATATTTTGAAAATTTGATCATACAGTGTAGTGCAATGAAGCTCAGATGCAAGTTGCTGAGGAACTTTGATCATTGAAAAACAAGATAATTTTTGAAACAATTCAACACCACAATATTATTATTTTGCAAATGGAAATAAAAAAGAAGAATAAAAACAATAAAAGCAAAGCATCTATCAATCTCTATATTGATCACTAAAACACAAGAAATTTGTAGGACCACCAGTATGTTATATATGATATAATTAAAAGACTCAGTCAGATTTGGCATCTCTACATTTTATTCAGATATTTCCTAAGTTATGTTCGGTTGGTTTTAAATTGCGAATAAAATCTAATTCCTTAAAATATCATTTTTAATTTATAAGAACAAATGATATGTGCTTTTATTTATAGATGTCTATGTTCATAAACATAAATTAGGTGAAGAGTAACACTCACCCCTTGAAATTGAATTCTAAATACAGTTGAAGAAAAGGGTTTAAGGAATATTTTTGTTAATAAGTTATCGTAGCTGACGAATACGAACACAGAATTTAGATCTAGAAATTCTTATAATGACTGTGCCCTCTCGCTTTTTTCATTTTTGGACCATTAAATTTAAAAAGTATATCATATTCCCCCATTATTTTTTCGTCTAACAAAATATTCACAAATTGGTATCAAAACCAACCTTTATGTTATATCACATGCCATTTTATGATGCCACTCTAGCAAGATTAAAAAAAAAAAAAAACTTTCCCAATTTATGTTGGTGGAAATAGCTGAAGACTATTACTAACCGCTTACAAGTTGCAACTGTTTTTATATTTTTAATTGTGTTTCATGACAGCATTCCTCTTTCAAAGAATAAAAAACTGGCTCTTCAGCTAAAAGTGTGCTCTTTGCAGTAAATAGATTTTGGTAACCAAACACCGACTGTTGGCAAGATGGGCAACTAACTATCATGTATTACCTGCCAAACACCAATCTAAACACAACCACCTATCATCAGAAAACACATTGTTTTGACAAGAAACCAGAAAAGTTCATAATGAAAAATACAAACCACAGCCAAGAAAGAATTAAAAAAAAAAAACGAAAGGGTTAATCAAACCTTCCCCATTCTCATTCCAAAGAAAAGCAAACGGTTGTATAATCAAAATCCTAGGACAAGAAACATCTTAACACACTATCCATAATAGCTGGATATGTAACAAAATACAGCACCAGGAGGATAAATAGATAAATATCCTTCTACAGTTTTTCAAATATTTATTCCTCCCTATCATAGTTCAAGGAAGATTTAATGACGGTATATTTAGTGGTAGTACATAAGCTGCTGGTTTGATGCAACATTTTGGAACCCACCATCATATATTGCCTGACTAGTTCCAACAGCACCCATTCCCATGACTGCCTGCTTATAGGCATGCTGACCTTGTGGATGCATAAGGGCTTGAGCACCAGCCATTTTGCTCAATGCCAACTGCCGTTCATATGCTGCAAACTCAGCAGCTGAAAGACCTGGTATATGGGCAGCAGCTGGAGGCGGAAGAGGGGTAGAACTTATTCCTGGTGGAGTGGGTTTGCTACCCCATGAGCACTGCAACATTAAAATATTGGAAAAGTCGTGTCATTTCTCACAACATATCAAAAACAATTGGCATTGGCATGAATGACTCGGTAACTTGCAAGAATCAACATTACTAAGAACATGACATGGAGTACAGCGATCATAATGACCAATCAAATAACATTTTGTCTAAATAAGCCACTTAATTTAACCAAATAAGCAGAGAACATATTTTCACCATTAGAGGCAAGTCACAAAAAAGAAACACACAATTGGACAAAAACACTGGATTTCTTTTAATTATTGAAACTATTTTAGCCAAACCAGATCAATAGCTAAGATTAAACACAGATAAAAAGAAAAGACTTCAATAATGAAAACCAACAACAAAAATGTACCCCAATTTTCTATCGAAAAAATATTTTACCTTAATTGGTTTTCCATATAGAAGACAAGCATTTCCTATCTGAATAGCAAGAGCTGCCTCAGCATGTGTACTGTATCTCACAAAACCAAAACCTTTATCCCGTTGCACTCTCACATCTTCAATAGTTCCTGCACCTAGTGTATGGAAATGCCGATGGAGATCCACAGAAGTAACCTGCAGATTATTTGTTAATGTGAAACAATTCCCACAACTCCACAGGACTTTCCTCAACTTTTTTGTCCAAAATAGAATTGCATTTAGTGACATACAATTACCAGGATATCCCTAATAAGAAGACACTTGGATTTCATGGAACATTGTGACAGTCCACTAAAATAAGAGAAACTGATCTCAACATCAGGAATATTGTGGCAGATTTTCAATATTTACTTAACTTTGCATACAATTTCGCACATGCTGTCATGCCAAATCCATTAATCCAAGCAAATATTATCCTCTTATCTCAGGGCAAAGCTAGAAATCTGTCTAAAAGGCTTTCATTAAGCCCCAGTTAGGTGGATGTGATTAAAACCTACAAAAATTTACCAATGAAACCCCATAACAGCATTTAACTACAATAGAAATTTTTCCCCTTCATCCAAGCTGCCCCTACTATGGTAACACAGCAAGAGTGTACCACCCAGAGTATTCAAAAATAAAAAATTAAATTAAATTAAATTAAAAAAAAAAAGCATTGACTAAAGGGTCAAGTGGCTACATTACCTCAGGAGCAAGATTGCCAACATAAACAGTGGTATACTGAGGATTATTCTCTGGAGCATCATCATTCTTTTCTTGGCCATCTTCTGCATTGAACAAACATATTGTGTAAGATCTAGCATAGGAAGAAGATACATATGCAACAGTAATGGCAAATTTCACATTTGTGTAAACTAAAGATGTAAAGAAGAACACATGGTAATACCAATACAAAAATAAGAGCAGCCAGTTATACCAATAAGAAGTATGAAAACAGAACTGTAACCCATGGAAGCATATTTTTTTTTTCGGATACAAAAAACCAAATTCTAAGACAATTACCCATATTATGCCATCTAAAAGATAGTTTCCATATAGCACATTACAAGAAAGCTCTACTTTGTTGCAATCCATGACAAACAAAGAACATTAATAATCACCTAAAAGTGGTAACAAAATTGGAAGAAACAAAAACTAGCATTATAGAGGCCTCATTTGACAATGCATCCTTGAGCTTGAAAAGATAATTTAGCTAGATGCCGATTGCTCAGGGTACACATAACAATATATAAACATGGTATTTGAGACTTGAGAAGAATTCAGAAATCAATGTCCAAATAATTACAACCAATCACGACTTCTTAAAGTTCAATGATGATCCATAAACATTCACCTGATGTTCCATTTGTTAGCTCTACAACACTATTAGCATCAGAACTCTGCCTGTCATCATTAGGATTAGCACCTTTTGTGGCCCAGTTACACCGAATCTGTCTGCTGCCAAGCCACCTTCCTGTAATATCAAAACAGAACACAGTTATATAACACCAGAAATGGCATAATGTCACCCAACAGGACATCCAACAACAGGAATCGTGTCATGTAGATACAACCAAACAGACATAAAATGTTCTAATGCATGCGAAAGTATCAGTACACAAATATCATAGTTCATGATTAGATTTGTGAAGTCCACATATGCACAAATCTCTCTCTCTCTCTCTCTCTCTCTCTCTCTTCTATTATAGCACGCTGGGACCGTGCTTGTACCTCCAAAAAGAATTTTGAATAATCTGCCTGACAGTCAATTCACATATACTACAACATTATTTGTATCCAGCCAGACATTTCACAAGGTCTTCCATGCAGAGTTAGTTCCATATTCAATTGCAAACAAACTCTATAGAAGTTTCATATTTTCCATAACCCATCAACATTTCCCACTTAACCAGTTCCCGTTCTGCCTTTAATACTACCATTATGGTTCATAAAATAGTCAAGCAATAAAAACTGTAAGAAATATATATCCTGATATTCCAAATAAAATACATATTGTGACAAAACAAGAACAGTAAGTAATCATACCATTTATGTCATTTATTGCACTTTGAGCTTCCTGGCCATATTCCAAGCATAAATTAAAGTTATAACATGAAAATGGAGAACAAAAACTATTTACAGAAGGGCAAAACCAAAAGACCAAGGGCCTGTTTACTTGCAAAAAACTGGACTGGTTTACTAGAAAAATTTTCTAAGAACATATTCAAATGATAAAATTTTCCACATTAGAACTAAACTTTAAAAAACAGGTTTAACATGTTTTCTCCCATTTTCCTTTAACACAAAGTCACTATTTTCCAAATGGAAAACAAGCATTTTCATTAGCTGATATCTGGTAGCTGATACTTGATAACTAATAGTCAATTGTTGTAAGTATTTGATAAAATTATTATTAGTTGTTAGCTGTTAATATATTTAATGGTCATTAAAGATAAATATTAATTTTTATCTTTTTATTTAAATATTATTTTCAAAAAGATAATTTATTATTTTTATTTAAATAAGAGTGAGCTATTTCAAAAAACCTCTAAATTGAAGTTTTAGTAAATAGACGTCGTTTGACTACCTAACAGCTAACAACTATCATTAATCAAACGAGTTTGATGTAACCGTTGAAAATCAAAAAGCTAACAGTTGTATAAAAAAATTATTTTAAACAACCACTTATTTTTTTATCAATTTTCAAATTTTATTTATTGTTTTCTTTTTTTCTTTTTTTATATGCATTATTTCTCAATAATGTCACCACTATAATGATTTTGTAATAAAATAAAACTTTTTTCATTATTTTCAACTAAAAAGTAATTAACTCACTAATAACAGTGACCATATTATTAAAAAAAAATCTTTATTATAAAATTTATTAGTGAACTTTTCACAAAAAGAAGACAATATTTGAATTACATATGATATCATGGAAAAAATATTTTCCATCTATTTGATATAATATAATTAATATTTAAAAAATAAATTAGAAAGTGCTGATTTTAAAAAAAATGATGATAGTAAAAACATGGTAAGAGAGAGATCCCTCCTAATAAAACAAAATTTAAAAAAAAAAAAAAAGAGAGAGTGATAGTTTAGTTGTAAATTACATCACAACATGTAGAGAACATTCAAATATGAACATATTTTCTAATTTCAAAATGGAAAGTAGCATTCTCGACAAATGAACACCTTCTACAAATGCAAATTAATTTTTGATGAAAATGAAAACAACAATTTTCTTAGAAAATGGAAAATGGAAAATAGAAAACAGAAAATTGTTTTTTGTAAGAAAACAGACCCCAAAGGATTCAAGTGAACCAATTCAGTACCTGCTGACTCCTGAAAGAAACAAATCCAAAACCCCTCGATCGCCCAGTCTTCTGGTCCCACATAACCTTTGCATCTCTGTAACCGATGTCCAGATAAAATAAGCCTCCAAATGATTTAATTTCCAGAATAAGTGTTTAAAGAATAAGATAACCATTAAGTGTTAACAGCATAAAAAGGAGAGAGGAAATTTACGAGCAACTAGGATACACAGAGAAGCATGCATGCAATGTAGCATCTGTAACTTCAGGGCTAAGGTCACCAACAAAAATATTGAAATGACCTGCAGGCAAATGAGCAATAAGCATCACCATTATTGATCAAATGACCAAATGAATTTCAATGATAATATGCATGATGTATAACTCAACATACAAAAGAATAATATGTAATATAAACCTGATATATCCTCTCTTTAACTAGTTGCATAATTATAATATGCATGATGTATAACTCAACATATTAAAAGAATAATATATAGTTCAATATAAACCTGATGTATCCTCTCTTTGACTACTTGCATAAGCCCAATTGACTTTAATAGGCTGTCCAAACCTAAAAAAAAATTAGGACATTAGGACACAAGGGGGACTAACTTGAACAAAAAATTAGTCATGATTCCAACTTACAGATGCCTTCCATTAAGGGTTACAATAGCCAGAGCTGCTGAACTGCGATCAAAGTAATCAACAAAACCATAGGATGACTGCACAGGTCGGAAAAGTGAGTCATTGTATCAGAAGCGAGATGAGACAACAAAGGCACCAATATATGAAGCATCACTAAGATCATTGCAATGAGACCTAACCTTCTCCTTCCTAATCAGCTTACATCCTTCAAGGAGTCCAGTGCTTGAGAAAACCTCTTGAAGAAGAGGTTCCGTAACCTGAGGGTGGATGTTACCTACATACCTACAGATTCTCATTCAAAAAATAAGAATCCAATTAGTAAACATTAGCTCAAAATCATAGCCAAACAATTCAAATCCACTTACATGGAAAAAATTGAATTTGTAAAGAGAAAGTCATTTAACACAAAAGGAACTATATAAGAGGTTGAGCAAGCATCTCAAATCAGAGAGTACAACTGACACAAACTTAAAAATGGGAAAAAAAATAAAAAGAAAAAACACAAATAAACTTTTCATTATTGGTGTGGAATGAGACAAGATTCACCTTGTTACGGCATCAATGCCAGAACAACTAAAAAAAATTAGAAGGAAAAAAAAGCTACAACACTCACACACTGCGGCATGAACTTGAATCAAAGCCAGGAGGCAAATTTCCACTCAAGATAGGCTCTATCTGCAAAATAAAAATGTAAAAATAAAGGAAAAAATAAAATAAAAACCTTACAACTTAAAAACCTAAACTCCTGACCAGTGCTTGAGCAAGGTGTTATATGTTGTGGAAAAACCTCAACTTGAAACCCCCATAACAATGATTGTGTCGACGCGATGTTTGTATTGACCAAACAGATACAACAGCAAACAGCAGGAAGAATGATCGATTGTAAATATTTTCAAATGATTATCCCATGACAATAAGTGACACCAACACAACAAAAAGCAAACTACACTCTTCAAATTTATCAATTTAACCACATTATCAGCTACCTCTCACCTAGAAATCACTACAAAAACAATGAATCCTCAAAGGCAACCAGTCATTCAATGAAGAGATCACGCTCGAATCAAAGGTTTTTATAGTTACAATTGATTTTATACAAAACAAAAGTAACTGGGTAGATAAAATTTTAAGACCACTAATCAACAATGACATAAAAGAATCGGAAAAAAAAAACCCAAAAAAAAAAAAGAAATTTAACTAAAGCCGATAACAGAATTATAACTTAATTATCAATTAAACCAAAAAAAAGTAAGCAATAATAGCAATTAAACACGTGTATTTAGCTTAAAAATCCCTAAAAAACAGAGAGAGAGAGAGAGAGAGAGAGAGAGAGCGAGAGAGGGATAAAAATTGAACCTGAGGAGCAGCGAGGAGAGCAGCAGGATGGGGGTATTGCATCATGGCTTGTTGCTTCTGCCTCTGATGGTTCATCATCTACTACTAAAAGATACAATTTTTGATACCACAATCGTTGTTGTGGTTAAAAAAAAGAAAAGAAAAGAAAAATCTAGGGTAAGGGTTTTGAAGGAGACGGAAAAAGAAAATGAAAATGAAAATGAAAAATTAAAAAGAAAAGAAAAAAAGAAAAAGAAAATAAAAGAAAAAATAAAATAAAATCCTTGAAAGGATCAAGAAAACAGAGACTTCGACTGATGAAGACGACAGCGTCTTCATCTTCTTCTTCTGCATTATATAGGGATCTATAAAATTAAAAAAAAAGCCAATACCTGAGTTATTATCGTATGTTCTTTAGATCATGGAGATTAGGGTGTGCCTTTTAATCAAATAGTCAGGATTGCTTTATCTCGCAAAATTTGGAATAATAATTTGCCACGTATTTATCATTATTTAATTTAATTTCAGGAGCTAAATTCAATATTTATTTCACTTTAGGCATTACAACTATTATTGATTGTTTGATTACCAACAATTTAATATAAAAAACAATTAGGTCAATTTAAATATTCTAAAATTAGAGTTAAAATTAAAATTTATAATTTTCAATTTTCGATTTCAGTATTTAATAATTACATTAAAAATAAAATTAAAATTTTTAATTTTTAAATTTAGTGTTTGATAATTATTTTGAATTAGAATTAAAATTTTACTTATAATTTTATAAAATTATAATATAACTAAAAAATTATTTCACAATTTTATTCTCAACCTATAAGAATTATAATTTCATAATCACTGCTATCATCTTTTCTCTCACCGTTATTACTATTCCTAACACCATCGCTACAATCACCGTCACCTCCAACATTATTATCGACGATGATGGCTCGACGAACTGCCAATGATCCACCCCATCTTCATTGTTAGCAGTTTACCACCACTTTCAATTCCATTATCACTAATTTTTTATATAATTTTAATTTCAATTCTAATTCTCTGTGTGAAATAAATGTTGAAATAAATGTTGGAATTACAATTCTAATACAATTTTAATTTTAGAGAATTGAAATTGAAATTGAAATTGAAATTTTAATTCCAATTTCAATTTTTTGCCTCCAAATGGTTCTTATTGAATTATCATTGATTAAAATTCCAATGATCAATTTAAAGTTTTTTTTTTAAAGAAGATAAAATTTATATTAATTAAACTCAGAAGTGTATTAGAGTAATATAAAAATAAATCAAGAACATATATTTTTAAGTACATCTTTCTGTCACGTAACTTGAATCTTGAAAATAAAATCAAATTTATATAGAAAATAAATCATCCAAATCATGAGTAAATAAGAAATAGAGCCATAACATCTCTTTGCAACACTATGAGAGCGAGTAACACGATCTGAACCTTGAGTCACGGTAAACCAAATTAAGTTTCAAATAAACTTTACTGATAACTCGTGACATTAAAACTCATCTAAACAGTTGTAAAATCAGTTGGTACTAAAATTACTTGATCATTGAGTAGACCGAGCCAAAAGTAAAATGCTGATTAAAAAACATTTTGGTCACGGGTATATCGAACCGACACCTTTATAGGTCTGAGCTCATCTTCCACATCAAGTACAAAAAAATCCATAAAAGGAAGCATAAAAAGCCCCCAGAGAAGGAAAGTAAAAAACATAGAGACTAGATAGGAAGAAAACAATAACAAAAGGAAGGAAAATTACAGATCTAGCCAAAAAAAAAAGATAAAACCATAAATTTTTGGGTTGTCATCCAACAAATTCACATAAGTCAGGGTGAAACTCATTCTCTCTCTAAAGTTCCTCATCTCTTAACACTTCCAAACTCTCTCTGATTTTTTCATATTTAGACTATCATTGAATCTGTCTTTTCAAGCTGACAATAACACACCTGTTTTCTTCGTCAGTTTCTCAGTATAATAGTCTTTATTTTTTTACTTTTATTATGACTTTTATAGTTTTTATCTTAGATCTGATTTTTTTTCAGATATTTTGTATATCGACTTCTCCATGTAAGTGATTTTGTAAACTCGTTTTATAGTTTTTCAATGATGAGAAAAAAAAGGTGAGGTTAGATCTTTTAAAGAAATTTTGTCCAATCTACTCAACATGCAAAATTTTCTCATGGTAATTATATTTTTATCAAACTGTGTCTGTCTTTGACTACTAGTTTGTGTTTTGGCCTAATTTACCCGGAAATCAAACGCTCTTCGATCAATCCTCTGTTCTTTGAACTTCTTTAGTGGAGTATTCATATATGTTCTGCCAATTTATTGACAGTCAAGAGTTGTTCCCACTTGCGTATTTGATGGCTTTTCTCATTTGATCTATGGTCTAATCTTATTATATTTTCTCAAGTTATGATTTTTCTCGGGTATCATGGATAAAGTTATTAAAAAAAATTTTGTAATGACTTTTTTTTTTCTTTTCAAATATTTTTAACTTTGCACCTGTTTTAATGTTAATGAAGTTTATTTTTTGTTTCAAAAATTTGGAGCATGTATTATCTTATATACTCTATAATTTTGTTTTTAGAAAAGATAATATTAATATTAATTAAACAGAAAATATATAAGAGTAATAAAATTAGTACATTTAAACCATATTGTTTCAATACATTTCTATACCACAGAGCTTAAATATGAAAAACGTTCATATCTATTGAGAAAATAAAACATTTAAACAATAGGTGGAGTCATCACACCCTTTTAACAAGCTATGAGAGAGAATAACTCGATCTGAACCTTGAGTTTCAGATAAACCGAATTAAACTGCAAATACACTCTATTATTGCAAACTAATGACCTAAAAGCATTGTAAAAATATTGATACTAAATTTATTTAGTCATCAGGTTAACCAAACTAAAAGAAAATCACATCAGAAAATTTTTTTCGACACAGAATAAATGGAATCAAGACCATATATTTGATACCATATTCCACATCAAGCACAAAATCTTTACATTAAAAAGAACAAAATAACTCCATCTAAAGAGAGCAAAAGCTATAGAAATAAAATAGAAGGAGATTAACAAAAGGAAAGCAATTTTCTTGGCTTAATATGAAAAATAGAGAATATCACAAATCATGTTTGGAGTTTTCCTTCTATGCTAAATAACAAAGCATAATGTTTTTGGACTTTTCTTCTCCAATGATATTTTATAAATTGATTTGATTATATGTGACAGTGAAGTAATATTGGTACAAAAAAAAAAAAAAGTGAAGCAATGTTTCAAATCCCTTTATTATCTTAAAAAGTAAATATGGTAATTTTTATTTTATTCTTCATATAATTTAAATATAACTTATTATAATAGATTTGATATTTGACATAATTAATACTTTAGTTCTTATATTTTAAAATTAATTCTTTTAATTTCTAAAAGGTCCAAAATAACTTTAATGAAAAATGTTAAATTTAAAGAGATTAAATTGTGATTTTATAGAAAAAGTACATTATATTTTAAGATTTTAATGATGAAAGTGTTATATAAATTAAAATCTAATTAAAAAATTATATTTTATAAGTACTAACTAAAGTGTTATCTATTAATAAATTTTATAAATTATATTTTACAAGTAATAACTAAAGTGTTATCTATTGATAAATTTTATAAATTATAAATATTAATTTTGAAATAAAAAGAATAAAATATTAATTATATCAAAATTCAAAGTGTTAAAGTAATTTAAATTTACCCATAATTTAATTTGACTGTTTGTTTCTCAGTTTTAGGTGGTTTGAAGTCTGACACCTTTTTGCAATTCAGGCAGAAATAAGTATAAGTGAGTAAAGTTGTGTTAAAAAAAAAAAAAATTGGAGTAGGGAATCGATTTTGAAATTATTATTTAAAAAAATATATATTTATTGGAGTAGGGAATCGATTTTGAAATTATTATTTAAAAAAATATATATTTATTGTTAGTTTATATCTCAACGTGAATATATATATATATATATATATATATATATATATATATATATATATATATATATATATATATTTTTTTTGGATATATATATATATATTTTGTGGTGTTTTTGTTTTTTTTAGGGTTTTGGTGGGGTGGT
>CANXYC010726136.1:0-66365 GCA_948193065.1 Aleurites moluccanus
TACGTCTAGATATTTTGTATTAGGCCAAATTCTTGTTATAATACCTTCCCAGTTCTCTTCTGAGCATTGTTTTGTAATAAACTCAGCGAGCTCTGGGTTAGGTTTCAAGATTTTGCTAATACATTCTCTTATTGATGGTTCTGTTACTTTAAGGTTTAAAGTTCCAATGGAGATATCATTAACGAACTGTTTCCAGTTGATCTGAAGGAAGCTGATGGCACGAAGAAGACCAGAGGCAAATATTGCACCAACTCGAAGCACTTCTTCGCGCATAATCAGACCACAGAGCATTTGAGTATACATGCTCTGGAACGAGTCTACGCAAAGAATGGCTTCCATGGGGCTAGTGTAAACATTGTAAGGATCATATGGTCTGTTCATGAACTGTTCACTTTTGTAATAGGCTGTAAGTACAGGACGTGCCAGCAGTCCACTTGGAGTTTTAGTCTCTGCCTTCACAAACAAGAAATACAATCCCTTCCCCTTGTCTAAACCCGGCACGTAACTGCATGCCAATAAATAACACACATATAAGGAAAATTGGTCAACTTCGCATCTTAACAACAACAACAAAAAATCTAAAAAATTAAAATTGGTATATACATACGTATTCATGACTGGCATAAGAAGACTATATAATCTATGGCGACGATCCCATTCTTCCTGTATTGTTGGCATCAGTTTTCTCTCACCAGCAGAAGTACCAGAACTGGAAATCATGTACATAATTTTTTTTTCAGAATTCAAAATGAAATTTCACAAAATAAGAAATTAAATAGTTCTTGTCATGACCGAGTCTATATGAACCTATTTCACTCGAGAGTTAATCCCACTGTGAGAATAATCTTATGTATGATAAGATTTCATTTCATGGAATGAAGGTTCATATAGACTTAGTCTATACAAACATTTTTCTAGATATTGTGCATTGTTTTAAAGATATCTCACCTAGTGAGAAACTCAGAGACAGGGTGAGCTGAAAAGATTGCAGAGCGATCGCCATTAGCTATACGCTGAATTTCAGGCTGAAGATCATCGTAACCAACTACAGGGATTTTAGCCTTGAAAGTGTCTCTGTCAGTTGCTCCATGAAGCAAAAATCGCTTCAGATACTCAGTTTCCGAGTTCCTACTGAGTACCTCAGCAAGAACCTTTTCTTGCACAGAATCTGCATTTCTTGTCATATCTTCAATGAACTGAAGAGCCTTAGCGTCCTCCTCACATGCTGGGGGACCCAATGGTGATGATAGACCAGAATTAACGGCCATGATTAAATTGTAATTTTCAAGAACAAAGAAAGAGAGATTGTGTTTGCTTTTTGTTTTTCGTTTTAAGGTGAAGAAATGAAGAGAAGGGTGTTTGCTTATATAGGAGAAGCCATCGTGTGCAATAAAATCCACGTGGACAAAGATAACCAATAGGAAGGTGTTTGCTTATATAGGAGAAGCCATTGCGTGCAATAAAATCCACGTGGACAAAGATAACCAATAGGAAGGATTTGGAAGGACGTTGACGGATTTACATTAGAAAAACTTTTAAATAATATTTTGTCTGAGAGGTTGTCCGGGTGACCAGAAGACACATTGGGACCACTACAGGTCATTTTTGCTTTTTATGACCCGACATGTAGGGTCCACATGTCCTGCCATGTCAGCTTAAATTGTCTCAATATAAGCATCAGGCGAACCACGCGGCACCTAAATGGCGAGTTTGTTGGTCTCAGACAGCGATGGCTGCCAGTTGATATACCAATTTACCAAGTCCTTTTTTTCCCCCTAATTATATTTTATTTTATTTATAGAATTATTTGTATTTATTATTTATAAAATTATATATATTTATTTTTATAAATAGTCAATTTTTTTTAAGAGTTCGTGTTATTAGACTACTCACTTAAAAATTACAATATTATTAATAATATTAGCAAAAAGAAGAAATTTTTATGAGCCATTACACTTAAATTTTATAAATATTATTGTAACAATTTTTCTGCACGGAGATTAACATTTTTAAAAATTATCTTATACATGGAATATAAATATCAATCTACTGATAAAAATATATAAAATGAAATATTAATTATTTTTTTTAAGAAAATAAAAATTATATTAATTAAAATATCACACATCGTATATAAAATTTTTTCTAATATCTTAATTAGATTGATGATTATGGTTTATAACCCATATATTTTTATTATTAATTCAACCCTAAATATCGGTTTTATAGCGATCTTTGTGTAGTTGACTGCTATTTAATATTTAAATCAATCCACAAAGATAAGTTCTTTTTAATTTATTAATTAATATGTTTCCAAAGATTAATTACTACTAATTATATAAAATGAATTTATTTGTCATTTTATTAATCAAAATACAATTTCTACAAGTAATACTTGAAAGGTAATCTATTAATTTCAAATATTTAGATAAATACCTCATATAATATTATATGTTTTATTCATTACAATTTTATTTATAAAATATATATTAGTTCTTTGTCTAAATAACTTATATTACTATTATAATAATATACATCGGTCAAATAAGTGGCTAGTAAACTATTCTATGAAATACCATACATTTCAAACTAGAAAACTATAATGGCATCAACATTATGATAATCAACTAGCTATATATTTTTGACGCAACTTAATTAGGTAAGTCTTTATATTTTTCACGTTGTTTCAAGAAAATAGTTATCCAGTTAATGAGATTAATGGGGGTGTTACTAATGTATCTAACAATCCATTAATTAAGTATATGTAAAGAAAATATTGAGTTCAAATTTTAATATTTTTCTATATTTTTAAGAATTTTTAATATATTCCGAATTTTGTTTTTTTTTTTTGGCCTGACATGTGGTGGATGATTTAGTCAATTAATTTGGAGGGCGGTCAAAAATTTTGTAAAAATTTAGGTCAATTGTTAATAGATATTAAGAATTTTTTCAAAAATCTTGAAGCTAATTTTTTTTTTTTAATTTTTAAATATTTTTCTTACTCTTCTGTTAATTAAAATCTAACATTACATAAATCAAAGTTAAAACTTAAAAAAAAAAAAAAACCTAAAATTACAGATCGGGCGATGAAATTTGCAGATCATAATGGTTAACAATTTCAATACCATTCTTAATGAAATTTAACACTACGTAAACAATTTCAAAATAAAAAAATAAAATAAATTTACTAACATAAATAGACCAGCGATGGAGAACGAGGATGACAAACATCGACAGAGAAGAAGATCGGTGATGGGAATTCCAAACCGGCAGAGACGAAACAGGGCGACAGAGGAGAAGAAAAGAACCAGAAAAAAAAAAAAAAAAAAGAGGAAAAGAGATAAGCAGTGCGCGAAATGAAAAATTTAGAGCAAATTTCGCTTATATTGTAAAAATAGCGACGGACAGAATCTATCATTATTTTCAATAAAAATCGACGCTATTTAGCGAGATAATAAATTTCACTTGCTACATTAGTCCAAATTAGCGAGAGAATATTCTCTTACTAATCTGTCGCTATATCTTTTTCATTCACTCACTGTCAAGGTGACAAATATATATATCCATCGCTAATCGGTGAATTTCTTGTAGTAAAGGTGACAATCATTTCATCTTCCAGGGATCCATTATTATTATTATTATTATTATTATTATTATTATTTGTTAAACTGTCCGGTATCATAAACCGTCGATTAATCTGAATTTGAGTTGTAAAGATTTTTTTCGGAATTTTAGTTCTCTCAATATTAATTATTATATTTATAGGAACTCGAAACTATTATTTAAACAACTATAATATTTACCATCCAAACTAATAAAATATTAGTTCTAGGAATCCATTATTGATCATAATAATGTTGAAATAGACCTAAAAATTAAAGACTATCTTCATGGTAGGCAAGAATATGGCAATAATTAACTAATTAGAGACTGTGCAGTAATCACTTGGACGGGACATGGGCGTGTTAATTTAATGTGATATAATACTGTTAGAATTATATATGATAAATTATATTGGTAGGCACTGAATTTTGTACTTAGTTTTAATAAAGTGAAATAATTTTAATTTGTTATTTTTAATCACTAAATTTTATAGTTTTTGTTTCAAAGGCAAGTCATTCACCAGAATCTGATGACCAAAATATTAATATCACATTAAAAATATAATATTTCATTGAAAAATTATATTATATCATATTAATCTAATTTAGAATAAACTCATTAATTTAATTAGTAAAATGTGTCACATGAAAATTAAATAAAATAAAACTTTTTTTTTAATGGATGGACTACATACTAACTTATTATGTGAGAATATTATTTTTTAATAAATATTTTATTTTAGATATTATTTTACTTTTTCGGTCATCAAATTTCTGTGAACGATCTTTTATTGAAATATAATTTAAAATTTAACGACTAAAAAATAATGTATTGAAATTATGTTATGTTATTGACATCAAGTGTATAGTTTTGTGACCTTCACCCAAATTATATATGTGATGGCTATGGTAACGAATTTAAATTTGTATATATCTATGAGAGATGGTGATGATATATATACATACAAAGGGGTGGGTAAGCTTTTTGCATTGTTTTATTTATATCATGTCAGTTTGCATATTTACAAAAACCCATTGTTTTCATCACCATCCTATAGGAAGATGATTAGAATAAATTAATCATTATTTAATTATAATGATGAATATTAATTTCAGATTAAAATATATAGGGGATAGAGTTTTTAATGGTGGTTTAACATTGACATCGAAGGAATCCTAAGGAAAATGTTAAGAATTAATTATATATATATAAAAAAATACTTATTTTAAAGAGCTAGTATGTAAGTTACTATATAGAAATCTAATTGAATTCAGCAAATTTGTTTTTCTTTATGAAAAAGAAATAAATCTTGGCTTATGTATTTATATAAAGAAATTATTATATATAGCCTGCTATCAGCTTCTTGGTTAATTAGTCCTATGATTAATTTGTCTCCCATATGTATAATTAATAATAGAAAAAACAAATAATTGTAAATTTTGTTGCTGCCATTAACAGAGAAAAGAATAAAAATAATTAAGAATTTTAATTTATGAAAGCTATATCTCATGATATATATAAATTACGAGCTACATTGAAAATTTATATTTATAGTACTGGTTTTATATGCTATGCCTCACAATCATATACGAGAAAAGTTCACTCCGTACTTTAAAAGAAAAAAAATAAAAGAAAGGGGAAATACTTGGTGGAAACCTATAGTGTCTTTATGATAGCAAATTAAATGACTTGCAAGTTGGTACTCATCTTCACATAGCATCATCAAAAGTCCTATATATCACTCTCTTGCCAACCTTAAATGGATAAAAATTCTAAAGCTGTTGGGTTCCTTTTAGTGTAAAACTCTGTAATTTTGCTATTTTTTTCAAGTTTTTCTTTTAGAAATTTAGCTTTTGCATTTGCAATTCTGCATTAACATACTACATATCCCACTAACTAGCTAGCCTAGATTGATTTAAAAGAAACTTGATTTTATTATTCTTACGAGAAAGGAATAAAGCTAGAGAGGTAGCTATTGATTGATTCTTTTGAGTTTTTTGCTATCATGATTCTTTTCTTTCTCCAATAGAAAGAAGCTAACTGCAACAAATTAAATCTTGATGTTTGCTCATTTTAGGGTTAGATAGTTGTGGCCTAGGCAAGTTGCAATGTTGTAGCTCATAGTAAACATAGCAATACCAGAAAACTTCCAATCTTCTTTTTTATGTTCCTTGTACTTTAATAAACATTTATATATGGACCTTCTTGAAATAGAATAGAGTGTATAATATGCAACAAATTAATGTTATTAATAAAAATAATATATGTATTATGGAAATCAAAACACATGCATGTGCACATGAATGTATATTTTCTTATGAAACTAAAACAATGAAAAATATTATTGTACTAATATATTTATTTTTAATATTGAAATATAAAATGAATTTTAATAAATTAATTAAAAAATAATATATTTTTAGTCACTCTACATTAGGGATGGAAGCCAAACTGACAGAATCGATCAAATCAAACTGAAGCAGATGATTTCACAATTTATTTAGTTTGAAAAATAAAGTAAATCGAAAGTTTAGTTTGGTTTGCAATTTGTGTATTTTTCTTCGGTTTGAAATCGAAATTATATATATATATTATTTTTTACTATTATTACAATTAAATATATTTTATTTTATTTTATATATAATCATATTTTTTAATCTAATATTAATTTATAATTTAAAAAAAAATCCATGAAAATTAATTAAAGATAAATAAAAAAAAGTCTAATTCTTAAGAAAAAAATTTTGAGTGCGTTAATTAATGAAATAGATAAGTTTTAGTTGTATAATATTAACTTTTTTTTAAATTTTTTTTATTATCGATATTTTATTGTTGTTTTCCCTAAATTTATAATAAAACAATAAATATTTATAATAAAAAAAATTTTGGTTTGAAATCGACAAACTAAAGGTATTTAAATCGAACTAAATCGAATTAAAGCAAACAATTTGACTATAATAATGATTTGATTTGATTTGAAAAATTTTCAAACTAAAAATATTAATTTGATTTGATAATAATCCTTCAAATTAACATAACCGAACTGATGCCACTCATACCCTACACTAAAGAGAGAGAGCTTTAGTTTCAACTATTGCATATATTAGGGTTTCTTTTAATGATTTTCCTTTTTCCTTTTTAATCTTTTTCTTAGGTACAATTGAATTTTATATAGTTAAAGCTAGGGGTATTCACGGTTCGATTTAATTTAGAGATTTGAAAATTCTCAAATCGAACCAAAATTTAGGGGATTCAAAAATAAAATTTTCGGTCCTGAACCGAATAGAGAAAATATCCATATCGAATTGTTCCGAAAATTTTCTACTGTACGGTTTGAGGATTCGGGTATTTGGGAATTCGATTACAATTCAAAGATTTTTTTATTCGGTTCATATATTCGAATATTTTGATTTGGTTTGATTCTGATATTCGGTTCAGAATTTTGGGGATTTGAATATAATTTTATAATATATATACAAAATATTACAAATTTATAATTATATAAATAAAAATACATGTATAAGTAATAGTATATAGACTATATATTATAAATTTATAATTGTATAAATATACAAATATGTATATATTATAAATTTATAATTATATAAATATATATAAATTAGTTAATTGGTTTGAGTATTCGGTTTAATTTGAGTATAATTTAATTCGATTCAGTTCTTAGTACTTATATCATAACATTTTCAGTATCGTCCCGTTATATTAATTCGATTTTGATTCGATTCAATTATTTTTTTGAATTTCGAAAGTCTTTTTTTCTTGATTACTTTTTTGATTTAAAAATTCAGGTGAATTTAAAATCTCTGAATTTTGTGCTCAACCATAATTAAAGCAATACAAATTAAAAGAAATATAGCAATTAAAGTGCTCTCAAAGCAAGCCTCTCTCTTTATTCCAACTCATTTCACATTATTTTCAACTATTAAATATAGAAATATAATTAATAATCTCTCTTTTTTTACTAACAAATCATCTTATTTTGCTTATAGTTACTATCAATACAAATAGTGGCACTACCCTACTCAAGAGGGAAACAAAAAATAGAAAAAAAAAATAAATAAAAAATTGATGGATTATATTGTTGCTTCACATGCCAAGATATGTTGTATAGTATTAGATTGTATAAAATATATTAAAGCTGATTTCATTGATAAGGTAATTAATTAATTAATTAATCATAATTTAGTTGTTTATTGTTTAGCAGCAACCTATAGCTAATTTTAAAACTGAATATATCAAATCCATTAAGTGTGTCATATAAAAAGCCAACAGATGGAAAAACACCTGGATTTATTCAACTAATAAAAATGAAGATTGGACAATTAATTTAATCAAATGATTATTGCTAGCCCATGTCATAACAGAAACTAAAATTGAGGAAAATATATAGAGATGACCTCCCAACTACCACCTAAATAGCTAACCATCACAAAAAATGGATTTTAAGATGTGAAAGAGGCTAGCTGCTGTATCAATCTCTCTCTCCCTATACTAAAATAATATAAAAAATCAATTTTAGATATTGTATTAAATTCACTTTTCCAAGTCAAACTAAAATAAATAGTAACACTAAAATAAAAATAATATAAAAATCAATTTTAAGTATTGTATTAAATTCATTTTTTTAGTCACACTAAGATAAATAGTAGAATTAGTAGTAAAAACTTTAGCAACAGAGTCATTTTGATGTTAAAGCCAATTTATAGTAGTTATGAAAAGTTGTTACTATAACATAATGTACAACTACTATTTTTGAATATTGAAAAAGAGAGATTATTCACTAAGTAAAATTTGAAATTTATGTGCACACTATAATATTTTTTATGTTAAATAATTATAAATAATATAATTTTTTTATAAAAAATTATTATTATTAATAATTATTTTGTAGCAAAGCAAAATCTTGTTTAAAAAAAACTTAGGTTTTCAATTTGAGTATGATGTAGTAACTTATTTTTACTACCATGAATTTATAGCAACAATTTTTAAGATTTTAGAAACAAAAATCTCTACTGCTAATTTTAATATTTTTTTAGTCTCAATTTAAAAACATATAATTTATTCTAAGATTAAAAAAAAAATTGTAAGGAAGTGAAAAATTCATACTTCCTTTCACAAGGGATAAAAAATAAATTCATTTGTTAGCTGAGTTAATCATTCATATATACTTTTAATTTGTAATATATTTATAATTTGTGGCTATTTTTTTTTATGAGTAAGAATGTAAAAACACGTTACAATATGCATATTTTAGAACAAGCTATCTCACAAATATGGGCGGAATCAAGGGGATAAGAGGAGTTTTGGTCCCCTAAATCATGTATAACTATTTTATAAGTACATGAAAAGTACTCTTAATTTTTAATTTGTCCACTATAGTTCCTTCAAAATTATATATAATTACTTAATGGGTATATAAAAAATAGTTTTAATTTTGTAATTTGTCCACATAAATTTATATTTTTCTCATAAAAATTTATCTATTTTATAAAAATGTCTCTTCACATTTTTCAAATTTTTATTTTTGTACATACATTTTAAATATATTTCAAATGAATATATATATTTAGACTTATTATTCTTTTAAATTTTATATTTTATATATAACTTTTATATATTAACATAATTTTATATATTTTATTTTAATTATTTAAATAGTCTATTTAAAATCTATAATTTTATATTTTTCTTTTTAAAAACATTTATAAAATATTAAGTTCTTTAAAGTTTTATTTTCTTAGCTACGTAACATATTATAATTTATTAATTTCTATATAAATATTTTCGTATGTAATTATGATACTTAAATTTTTTTTTATTTTTATGTTGTATCAATAAATTTAATTTTTATTTTTTAATTTTATTTTTGAAAGTTGGCTCCGCCCTGCTCACAAATATAATGCAATAAACAAATTATAAATACCAATAGAAGAAGACTCCAATTAGTGAGCCCATTTCATAATTAAACGTCC
This sequence comes from Aleurites moluccanus, assembly GCA_948193065.1. NCBI lineage: Eukaryota > Viridiplantae > Streptophyta > Magnoliopsida > Malpighiales > Euphorbiaceae > Aleurites > Aleurites moluccanus. Next base: position 9,594 of record CANXYC010726136.1, read on the forward strand.
TTTCATCAAGCACCAACCAATCCACATTGGCCTCGTATATAATCTGTGGCTAATTAATGATTAATGAATAGACCAATCCTTATTAATCTCCAAGGCTAAGGTAGAAGGGAGCTTCAGTTGAAAATTCTGCGCACGTACACTAACAAATGCAGGAACTTCTCAATCTATCATATCCACTTGACTAGTCTTTTGTTATGAAATGAAGCAACAAATTAAAATAATACTGTATTATATATAAAAAATTAATCATACCCTCTGCAGCTGCTTGATGTTTTACGTAATTGACTTTTAATTAATTAATTTATTTGTTTTTGTGATTACAGGCAAGGAAACATGGTCCATTTGTTTGGCTGGACTAAGTGGTTAATTACTAATTTTCATCTACCTAGTACTTTGAAAATGTTACGGGTTTTTCAAGAAAATCGACATAGAATTTGGTGTTGATGATCAATTTGCAATGTCAATGAACTAACAGGAAACTGGTTGTTATTATTATTATTAATTAATTTCCTTTCTTTTTGCAATACAGTAATCTTTATTTTTCCTACCTAATCCAATTAAATTAGAATTATGTTAAGAGTATTATATGGAAACAAATCTCATATTGATTAAATATAAATATATTAAATAATTAATATATAAATAGACTCTTTAATCTTAATAAGCTAAATTTTTAAAATTGATTCTCTTAAATTTATATTAAAAACTGAATTAAAAAAATTATTTAATTGTCAATTATAAAAAAATTACACGTTGATTAAAAATGAAAATCTTATAAAATAAGCTCTCTAATTTTAACGAGTTAGTTTTTGAGGTTGATATTCTCAAAATTATATAAATTTTCAATATTTTTATATAATATCAGAGCATTATCATTAAAGTAATTATCGATCTCATACCCAAAGCATGGATGGATAAATATACCTAGGTGGATCCGTGGGCTTGCAAAAGAATGAGATTGATCCACTTAGGTCATCACTTGCTTATCAAGTGTTAATTAGAATTAAAAAATAAAATTACTTAATTATAACTTCAAGAATAGTGTTAAAATATAATAAAAAATAAAGAGGTGGGAAAATTTTACATTAATTAAAAAGAAAAATATTGCGAATTTAATATAAAAATAGATTCTTCAACCTTAATAAACTAGTTTTGAAGGTTAATATTTTTAAGACTATATAAATTATATAATATTTACTCCATCCGTCTGAAAAAAATAGGCTATTTTTTTTGTCTGTTCAAAATTATAATCCACTTTTTTTTTTTAAATATAGTTAATATGTTAATTTACTAATAGATCACAATTTAATATTTCATCAAATCACATTTTTATCAATAAATAAATAATTAATTATATTGGATTAAACAAAATATACATATTAATAATATGAATATTTGATTAGAAAATGATGCATATTAATTTTGGTAAAATATATAATTTATGTGACTATTATTTTTTTTTTTTAGCTAAAATCTATTGATTAAAATTTTATAGATGGTGAGAGTTAATATTAAATATAATTTTATTAGTTTATAAAATTAATATTAAATAATAATTATTTTCAAGATAATTATTTGATAATATAATTAAAGGGCTTTTATAGAAAATATAAAAAATTATTATTTTAACTAAATTAATTAATTTTCTTAATTTATATGAAAATAAAAATATATTTATTTTTTTTAGATGGAAAGAGTATTTTATTTATTTTTGTCATGTAGAAATTTACGTGGATGATATATATTCCTTAAGCTACAACTATACATGAAAATCAACTTGATATATATATTTGTTTCTCATTAATTGTGAAATTTTTTACATTTAGTTATTATTTTTTTAATTCATTATCACCAAATCATAAATGAATGATAATTTTGTGGTTTGAGAGATTCGATCTCGAGACTTTTCACTTCTAATAACACCATTAAATTTATATTTAATTATTTTTATTAAAATAATTAAATATAAAAATAAATAGAGTCATGCATTTGTTTTATTATTTATTGATGTGCTAAGCAAATGATCATGTCAATTGATTATAAAAATAAAAATTTAAGATTGCTTGTAACAACTTAAAAATATATAGATGTAATGTATGCATGAAGTAGATTGATTAAAATAGACTTTTCAAATTAATTTAATTGTATATTTGCTTGACCTACAAATATCAAAATCAAAGTCAATATAAAAATAAGATGATATTATCTACAAGAAATGACCATCATAATTAATATTTTAAAATAGTTTTTTTTTTTTTTATAATGTATATCAAAATTAAACTTTAGGGTAAAGTGATTATAACTACACAATTGATTAATTAAGTTAACCACATGTCTAAACATTTGCAAAATTAATAACCAAATTCATCAAATCATATAAAGTAACTTAATCAAGTGGTAAGATATATAAAACAATTTTAAAGGTGATGATATCCAATTTACACATATTTTTCTGTTAAATTTATTTGATTTATATTCAATTGGTAATATATATTTTTTTATTTTAATTAATTCAGATTCAATTTATTATTTTTTTCAATTCATTTAACTCATATTAAACTGATTATAAAATTAATAAAATATAATAAATTTTTAATTGATTAAATATTATTTATTAAATTATAAATATTTTATTTAAATTAATAAATTATTAATTTATCGATTAATTAATTTTTTTTTTAATTAATAAAATTTACTAGTTCTAACGTTATTAAATTATAGAGATTTTACTGTATATGAAACTAATTATATTTGAAATTGATTGAGCAAAGGGCTATAAAGGCAAGTAGATTTTGTACCCCTCAAAATCAAAGTGGTCCTGATAGTTAGGCATATATAATAGAAACTGGCATTAGTACTTGGCCTTTCAATGTTTTTCCTAATGTGTTATTAAGTCATACAAGTTTGGTCAGTCATTGCATACAAAGCTCTTAAAAGCTGCAAAATTTCTAGATCAGCTTCATCATGACTCAGTCAAAGAAACATATCCAGATCAGATCACAATATGTTTCTCTTGTGGGTCATACTTACCATGCATTCACCAACTTATAATTATGCTACAATCCATTTTTCTTCTTAAAAATCATTACTTCCTAGCCATATATAGCTCCCTTTAGCTGGTTGCAGCTAAGGAAATTAGGCTCCATATGGTGAATTTTTTCATGAAAAATTATTAGGTTTTAAACTTCTAACCTTTTAACTACCAGACAAGTGATCAATTACTAATTACTAACTTTATATATAATAATAAATGTTCACCCATTTTATGCATATTATATTTTTCTGAAAATTCCTACTAAACTGCCTAGAGTTGTATTTTCTTTTATGTTTTTATTTCTATTTTAACAAACATTATATAATATGTATTATTATATGTTAATATATTTATGAATAATTAAATAGCCTATTACATATACAAGAAAAAATAATTAAAATATTTTGATATTTTGAAATTGAATTCCTCAACCTAATTTTCTGTCTCATCTCTAGCCTTTTTCTTGAGATGAATTGCATCATTATATGCTATTTATAGACAATAGTGAAATATATATTTCAAGATTAATTGCACCATACGCTATTTGTAAAGTAACAAGGGTAATATATACCTAAATGTTATTTTCAATTTATCTTAATTATTTTTCAATCTTGCGTGGTCCACTATATACTACTATTTACTGCCTAGGCGTAATTATTATAATAATGTACATGTATAGGTGTGTTAGACAAATTCAAGAATCAAAATCAAATTTTTTCTCTTCATTGTTTTTCCTATTAATTAAAAGCATATTTTGTTGGCTTCAGTTGGTAGAAGTGGAAGTTAAACCGACTAAACAAAATTAAATTGATCAAACTAAATCGAAATAGATGGTTTCACAATTTATTTAATTTGATTTAATTTAAAATATAGAGTAAACCAAAAATTAAGTTTGGTTTTCTGGTTTGAATATTTTTTCTTAGGTTTCAAATCGAACCAAACTAAAACTATATATATATATATAGTTTTTTATCATTATTACAATTAAATATATTTAATTTTATTTTATATACAACCAAATATTAATTTAGAATTTAAAAAAATATCATTCATGAAAATTAATTAAAAATAAAAAAAATAGTATAATTCTTGAAAAAAATACAAATTTTGGATATACTAATTAATAGAATAGACAAGTTTTGAATTGTATAATATTAAACTATTTTTGAAATTTTTTTATTATTGATATTTTATAGGTGGTTTTCCTTAAATTTATAATAAAATAATCATGATTTATAAAAAAAAAAAAAAATTGGTTTGAAACTAACAAACCAAAGGTATTTATATAGAATTAAATTGAACTAAAATTGACGTTTTAACTATAATGATAATTTGGTTTGGTTTAAGAATTTTTCAAACTAAAAATATTGATTTAGTTTGATAACAATCATTCAAATCGACCAAACCGAATCGATACCACACTTACTAGTTAGTAAGGTGAGTATATTGTGATAGATAAGAATAAGAAAATAAGGGATATATATAAATTAACTTGGATGAAATGGATATAATATGATTTAGAGGTATTACATTTGAAAATACTGTCTAATATCGTTTAAACTAAAAATATATATATATATGTAACTGACTCTAATTAATTTTGAGATTAAAATTAAATTGAATTGAGTTTTAAAAACATTTTATTGTAGTATCTTAATTAAAGTTATTCAAATACATGTACCAAAAAAAAAAAACAAGTTATTCAAATACAATGAATGGATTTGTGATATATATAGCAAACAAGTAAACAAGATTAAAGAATTATATCTTGAACGAATTATGAAGCTGAAGACCATAACATAGCTATGATTTAGAAAGAAAAACATAGATTAAAATTTGAACAATATATATAAGATCATTCTACTGTCGGCAAGAGAGTTGACCTTATACTTAATTAAAATAGGATTAATGCAACTTAATTTTGATGCCAGCCCAAATTAATCATAGTCACATCAAACACCATTAACATTGAGAAGTTCAATTCATGGAAAAATTTCCCCAATACTAATAGGAATTTTGGCAATAATTTGTACAAGGCTAAGGTAAGTACATTTTCATGAGTATGCATTGTTTGAATATATAGAACACAAATTGCAATAAAGTTCAAGCTCAAAGGTAAATGTTTGATTATATTTGGTAAGATATAAGGCAAAAGAAATGATGTTTTTGTAACTACCTTGGCTCTATGGTTGCAAGCTTAAGCAAAGACAAAATCCAATGTCATGTCAATTAAGGACAGAAAAAGAAATGGCAAGACAAAATGCATTGTATTACATACATAGTCAAAGGTTGTATATGTTGTTGGTGAACATGCGTTTGTTACTTTTCAATTCAGAATGTATGAAAAATATATTATATTTCCTAATTATTCAACAGTCAATAATTTGTAATTATATGTGTTTTGGAATATATAATTAATTAATTTTTAATATAAATATTCAAATGTTTATCATTAAGTCTAAACAAACACTTAAAATTTACAATACATGTGAAAGTTAAGCTTTTTGTACATATTGGAGAAGACAAATCTTGTAAGAGTTTTTCCATGGCGTGGATTTATTGGTCTTGACTAATTAATATGCGATTTTGAAATTAATTGAATGACCATCAACATTATTTACTTTGAAAATTAAATTAAATTTCTATTTATTTTGTTGATAAATTATATTATATATAAAGAGAGAACCGTATATTATACGTAGTAGATAAATGTTTATCTTAAATACTCATAAAATAATTTCTCATAATTTTATATAAAAATACATTATTCATATGCTTTAAATCACGCCACACTATTTTAACTTAATATTAATTTTTTATTACATTCTTTACTACTAATCAACCTCATTATTATTTTGTGACCAAAACCTCACACATATAGATCTTCAATTCAAATTTAAATACAAAATGAATACTATATTATTTATCTTAATATAAACATAAATTAGATACAAAATTTTATCATTAAGCAAAATCCTTCTCCAACTAGAAATTTGAGATAATTTTTTTTTTAAAAAAAAGAATATTGCCAAAAATAATATAAATGTAGTTATATAATATATGAATTTAGATTATATATAAATGTATAGTTGTGTGGAATTGCTTTTTAAGGCCCACCAAGAAATTTAGGGTGGATACATAAAATTTTATTTGAGAATCAAAATTAATAGGAGGATAAAAAAAAGTTGTTTTTTAAAAAATTTCTAATGATTTTTATTTCAAAAATAATAACTAATTATATTTTTTATAAAAATATATGTTTAATTAAATAAATTTTTATTGATCTTCCATATTAAAATGATGATAACTAGTTAAATATTTAAAATTATTTATAAAAATTTAATTTTGAGGGACCAAATAAAAAGTGAAAATAACTAATTAAAAAATTAAATTAAATTAGTATTTCCTCAATCATCATGAGACAAATGTGCCTTGTATAATTATAACCTTATTAATTAACTTTAATAATTTCTTAACCTAATAATAATGATACAATTAGAATTAACCAGAAAGGAGATTGCATGCATATACTTTAATTATCATGTGCAGAAGATTTTCATTTTTCAGTACCAAAAATAATTAAGTTTAAATGTTATTTAAAGAGACGGTCGCATGTGAACCCTATTCATTTGGCCATCATTTTTGCCTCATTGCCCTAAAATCTTTGTATGAATAGATTCTCTATAAATATAAACAGCTAACATTTTTCTTATATTGTGCATGATTCATGATGTTTTTATTTAAGGAATATTCTCATTAAATAGTGGATTATGTCAAATTTTTTATAATTCATTTTTCATTTTTAGCTTTTGTTTTTAACTAATATTTTTAATTTTAGTTAATCACATGTAAGACTAAGAAAAAAAAAATCAAAAATTAAATACTAACCAATCACATATGAGTTATGTATAATTGTATAAAAATATCTATCATTACTAGTTAATAATTGAATTGATTAAAATATATAAATTATTTTGTTGGATTGGAAGTTCAAGCTCTAGTTTTGTCTCTTTCGAGTTTCATCCAACTCGATTTTGGATTAATCGGGATTCAGTGGACTTCTGGATATCAGATTGTCAACTGAAAATTAAAATATATATATATATTAAAGAAAATTAGGGTAAATTTTGATTTAGGAAAGCGACGAGGCCCTTCTCAATGTGATTGATTCAATTGATTAAGGTCTAAAATTTTGGGCCAGGGTTGTTGAAAATTAGGCCTATTTTATATTTTTGTAACACATAGTAAAAACAATCGAAAGATATTTTTAGAGGTAAAAGTAGATATATGGTCAACTTTTTATATGGACCAAGAAGGCCCATCAATTAATAAGTCTCTTGGGCTCTCATTACCGAGTGACCCAACTACAAAATGGGTTCATAGAATTTCTATTCTTCATTTTTCTGTGTTGGCATTGCTAATTAAAACTGCTAGAGAAAGGAAAAAGTCACTGCTTCATATATTATCATAAATTCATAATATAGCTATTAAAATCACTAAATATGGAAAACCCTTCAATTGGAAATTTAAAAAAATTCAAACCCTTATATGATCTTATAATTACAATCTATGTTTCAATTTATTTTCTATATAACTAAATAAAATTTAATGATATTTTAAATATTATACTTAATGATCATCTAAATTCAATAATAACACATAGAATAATATTTTAAGAAATGTATTTTACTCTAGTTAGTCATTTTGATCCTTATTTATAAAATTCAATGAAAACCCAAATCATTGAAATCATTTTTAATATACAATCAATTTCTACATATGATGATTACTTCACACACACCAAAACCACTATTGGGTTTCTAAGATAATAAATTTATTTCCAAAAACACACTAATTAACTTTTAAATTTTCATTAGAATTTGATAATCATATACCTAAATTTAGTGCCTTTATTTCATGAATGTGCAAATTTAGCATATATTACATAGATAAGATTAATTTTTAAAAAAAAATAAGAAAAAATAAAGGGCTAATTAAAATGGCATGATTACAATTCACAGCCTAAGATTTAAGTCAAGCTTATGCAAATCAGAAGCTTGTTCTTTATCCACACGAAAGCTTCCTGGCCATACCAAATCCATAGCTTCTTCAAGCACAAATGGTGTCCAAGCCAATCCTGCAAAACCTGTATTAGCTTCACTAAATCGAGCAACCAAACTTGACCCATCTGATCTATTAGGCTTATGAACAAGTGAATGAGCTTGAACTCCAAGTGATCTAACAGAAAGAGGATTGAAAGGAAATCCAATTGTTGTTGTTGGACTTGCTGCCATTAACATTCTATTGTGAGACTGAAATCTCTTAGCTGCTCCTCTTTCTCTTTTGTGTGCATTTTGATGACCCCCTAAAGCTTGTGAACTATAAAATTTTCTCATGCAAAAATTGCATGAAAATACCTTATTGTTATAACTAGTACTACTAGCAGTAGTAACAGGTTTTGATGATGAAGATGAGTCAGGATCATCACAATCTCTATTTCTGATAAGTTCATTTCTGTTGTTGAGGCTTAGACTTAACCATTCTTTTAGATTATTATTATCTTCTTCAGCTCCTTTTCTACGATCGATTTCAATGACTTTTGATTCAACATCTTGATTATTTTGTGATGATATTTCTTTTGCTTCTTCTTGTTCTTCACTTTGGAAAATCATGGCAGCTGAATTTTAAATTTAGAGCAAAAGGGAAGTTTTTTGATATATAGGCAAAGGGTGTTCTTATAAATAAAGGGAAAGATCAAAGAGGAATTTAATAGGAGAGAGAAGAGGGTATAAAAAGAAGAGGAAGTGGGAAAGGATATTATTAATTTTAGCCTTGATTGAAGCAGAAGCTGATTTCATGATATTAGTTGAAATTTTTTATCCTCATTTCATATAAATTTTAAATGTTACATAACTCATCTTTTTAAATATTTTTACAGATAATATTCTTTTATAAATAATAAGTCATATAAATAAAATTATAAAACAAAAAATGAGATATATAATAAAATAAAAAATCTGAATGCTACGGTATGATTAATATATATATATATATATATATATATATTTCAATTTTATATGGTGATCCTACAAGTAAGAGATGATTGCTCATTTGAGGGGAAGACAAATGTTTATATGTAAACTAATAGAGTTGGTTTAATTGTGTCAAAGCTTAGGATTCCATCTGACTCATCGTTTTCAACTTTTTTTTTTTAATATTTTTCTAAACACCTCTTATGGCATCAGAAACATGAACCTTTTGAGACTGATATAAAACAGAAGCTTAATTGTCTATAATATCATCACTTGTCAAATCATTATTTATATTTCATGTTTCTTTGTTCTGTTTGTGATTTAATTTGTTGATCCACTGTTTTCAAGTTGACATCACAACGGTAAAAATTTGATGTTTAAGTTTGTAAAAATGTATAAGAATAATGATTTTTCTTTTCAAGAAATATTATTATGCAATACAGAAAAATTAAATTTGAACTTGAAATATCTTAGTCTCAAGTCTTAGTCTTTAACCATTCAGGCTAACCAACGTTAAAATTATAAAAATAGTGATGAAATTATGAAAATGATGAACTCTATATCAAATTTAACCACTCAGTTTATTGAATTTTCAATATAGAAATGATGTAAAAATTTATATACCTCTAGTACCTTCAGAGTTTTTAATATAAATTTAAAAGAGTTAATTTTAAAAATTAATTTATTAATATTAGAGAGTATATTTTTATATTAATTACTTAATATATTTATATTTAATTAATATAAAAAATATTTTTCTCATATAATATTTTTAATATAATTTTATTAGTTGTAACTGTTGGTGAAAAATAAATATGACTCAAATCATCAAAATTCTAATAAAACCCATTGGAGGTTTTTTTTTTTTTTTTTTTTTTTGATTAGTATTGAAATTTAATTAGCAATACGTCAAAATAGTTGGACCCGACCCGTGTGCTTTGCACACGTTTCCAACTTTATAATATTAATTAAAATTTTTTATTATAGATATATTTTAGTTTTACTTACATTATGCATTTATTTATTTACTATCAAAATTGTCGCTTGTAACTACAAAAATAACAACACTTGATGAGTAAATTATTTTTTCAAAAACATAACCACTAATTTTTGTAAATTTTTTTTTGGTCAAATCGCTCGGTATTCAATAATTTATGACTCCGACTAATCTATATTCAAGTCAAGTGAAATCCATTTGAGGACCAAATTATTCTAACACTTATTTTTTTTTATAAGATTTAAATTTTAAATTTTATTTAAAAAAAATGAGTTGTCTATTTTTCGAACTAACAATTATTGATATATGTTATTTTATTCATGATATAAAAATTATGATTTTTTATTATTGTTTATGATATAAAATTTAATAAATTTCAGCAACTATTTTTCCACTAAAAATCATTTCTCCTAATAATAAAAAATAAAAAAACTAAAATAATTTTATAAAATACTAATTAACTTCAACTGCTTCTATAAATTTCCACTTAAAATTTTTCTTGTGTTTATTTTTTTTTTTTTAATTTTAATTGTGCTCTTTTATCTATATAAAATTCAATAACAAATATCACCATAAAACATGCAACTAATAATTTTTTACATTTTTCATTTATTCATTCGGCAATATTTAAGTAAGATTTTTTTACTATTTAGAATATGATTAATCCATTCATAATGAATATGATATATACAAATTGATTATTAAGATTAATATAATTAGACTCAATTTTGACATAAATTATTAGTATAATTTTGTCTATAATTATTATAATATTATTAATTTTTTCCTAAAAAATTCATATACAATTGGCTTGCACAATTTCTATAATTTAATTCATAAATGTTTTTATAAGTTGCACAATTGAATTGTTATTATTATTATTTTATGATTGGAAGTAATTTTGAAAGAAATTTAGTTTAAATAATTCACACAAATCTAATTGAAAAATAACAAATGTTAGTGTTTTGTTTCTAAAACATTTGTGGGTATATTATTGATAAACGTTAATTAAAATAGAAGTTGAATTTTCTTAACATAGTTTAAAACCATAATTTTTTTATTTAATAATAAATGTAATGTAATTTATAATAGAAATAATAATTATAACGTAATTTATAAAAGATTTTATTTTCTTTTAGAATTATATTAGATTTTTCTCTCAAATATATGGTTAGAAATAACTTTGAAATAAAATTGTTTTATTATGTAAAATTATAATTGCAAACTAATTTACTAGAATTAAAATAAAAATTAATAATTTATTTTAATTTTTTATATAGGGAAATTAATGAAACTGGAGGTCTCGTCAGATCTGGTCGTGGAACAATAGATAATTATTAAACTTTTAGTTTAATAGTTTATAATTTAGTATTATGATCTGATTTGAAAATGAGATAAGAAAAAAAATTAAAAATTATATATATATTAATTTTATAATTAAATAAATTAATTAATACCTTGTTATTAATTAAGACTAAAATTTATTTAATTAAACAATTAAACTAACATTGATTGGATTACTTTAGCTTTCAATTGATTTTAAATTAATTGAACTCAATTTATCAAATTTGATGAGATGATAATAATGTATACATTTTTTCTCTTTGTTTATAAGTTTATATTTATATATTACTAGAACATGGCTCTGTGCCGTTTGCCCATCCTGCGGCTTTCAACCGCCCAAGAAGGACCCTAAAACTGGGACCACAACTTTGGATGTAATAATATTGATTAAAAATCTTATTGGTGTTTATAAAGAATAGTGTAGAGAAAGAGAGAGGAAATTGCATGCCCTGCCCTGCGCTGCCTTTGAAAATAATAATAATAATAATAATTAAGTGTATCAAAGACAAGGCCAAGTATAAATAGAAGCACAAGTGGATAATTTTGACAGAGAAATGGGTAGGCATAACTTCTTCTCAATCAATAGTCAATACTACTCTTATCTACCAACAAGTCCACTGCAATCGTGTCCAGTATTGAAAGATTTTGAATTCGAGTCACAGTAGAAATTAAATTTAAAAAAAAAAAACTATTTTTATATGATACATCTCCTGTACTTTCCACACACTATATTATTGCTAGTAGTAAAGGTATTATCAGGTTATGAATCATATCATATATATGATAAAAGGGAAACAACAACTACCAGAAAAGAGAGAGCATTTACTTTCCTTCTTTCTTTCTTTCTTTTTATATTAAATAGATAATATGTAATGGAGTAGCATAGCAAGAATCCAATAAGTTAGTGAATGTTAAGCTTTCCTTAGAAGAATTTGAAGTGGAGAAGCCAATATTTTTTTATAATAAACTTTTATTTAATTATAAGAAAACACTATTTTAAGGGATGGAGGGACCCAACTAAGTGATGATAATGGTGATATAATAAAAAGTAAGGGGAGAAAGAGGGAGGTGGGTTGTCCATTTCCAATTGGGTTTTGATCCTAAAATCAAAGAAGATCTATGTGGGTGTCCCCATGTAGTGGGCAATGTGTATGTACAGTAGAAGAAATGCATTGACAACCACTTATGCTTATTCTCAGAATCTTTGCTGTTCTAATAATACTAATACTAATGCTAATAATAATATATATACTTCAAATTATAAAACCCCAGCTTGCCCACAAAGTGTGTAGTGTAATGAAAGCAGCATTGATGCTGAAGGTTCTTTAAGATAAAATAATTGTGGTGTTGGAAAGATGAGTCACATTTTGAACATTAGACTTGTCTTATCAATCAAGTAGTTTAAAAAGTAAGCCAAATTTAGTAGGAACACAAGTTAAAAATTTAAAATTAATATAATAACCAATGATAAATTACAAGTAATGTTTTCAAAACTAAATCGATTAAAAAATTAATAAAAATAAAGAGTCAGAAAATCAAAAATTCAATCGAAAAAAGTTAATATATATATATATATATATAATTTGATATTTATTATTTTTGATTAAAAATAAAAAAATTTCAAAATTTAAAAAAAAATAAAAAAAATATCTGACCTGCTCGAATTAAAAAAATCAATCTGATTCGACTGATTAACCAGTCAGTACACTGATTTTTGGAGACTTTTTTTGGACTAACCGGACTATTCTTGATTTGATTATTAATTTTTTTAATTCGACCGGTCAATCCAATTTTGACACCAATGATAATAAGTACATATGATAAAATAATAAATTGGTAATTTACAGGATATTATTTTTTATTTTCTTCTTTAATTTGCTATTATCTACTCTCGGCAAATACATTAGTTGACTAAATTGGAGATCTAACTCATGCTATGATTCAAATATTACCGATATTAAATTTTTTAATCTCAATATTGAATTTGTTTAACATTATTGTTTGAATCGCTATCGAGAAGAAAAAAGGACACTAATAAAAATCTTTATTAAAAATTGTCGTAATTTAATATAAGGTGAATTTTATATATTTTAATCGTAAAAATTTCAAAATAGCTAAACAACTATTGAAAAGTGCTTTGATGCTTTGTCCAAAAAGAGATTTCAACCTCAGGGTCATAAGCTCTCTGTTGATAAAGATGAAAACAAGGAGAGATTACGGATGCCTGGGAAGTGCTAATTGTAGCAAAGGAAAGGAATTACATGCCTTTAGCCATCAACAAGGCAAAAAAGGAGGAAAAGAGAAGATATTCTTCTCAACTTGCTATTCAATGAGCTAAGATGATGCAAACCTATCATGTACTGAACGCTAATAATGCAATAACTTTTGTAAAAGCAGCCTGTCCGAAAAGCAATTTCGAGTTATATGCTTCATGTTATGGTGTTCGACCCAAGAATCCCTTAAGTACGACCTTTGTAGAATTATTCTGATATATTCTTGGGGATGTTTCTGCCTTCTGTTGAATTGATTGTTGGTGTAAGAGAATATTGAGAGTTGCGAATGGATTCCATCATCAAGAAAATGACACAACAATATACAGCCATTCTTGTCTTCCTTGTGGCCATGGATCTTGTTCCTTACTGATGAGAGATAAGAGAAAGATAGAAGTCTATGATTAGGCCTCAAATCTCAATCACTAGCAATTATGGAAATCTCAAATATACGTCTTTAAGAAATCATAAAATATAGAAGTTACTTTATTCATTTTTCTCATAATATGTAAACATTCGTTGATAAGAATACACTCACATACGACTAATTAATTAGTCTGCAATTCTTGAAAAGGCTACAACCTCAAGCTAATAAAAATTGCTATTAAGATAGGCTGATCATTAGTTTTTATATAGATAAACGATAAAATCCAAACGCAATTCCCAGAATGAATCTTGAGTGGGAAAAAACAAACATGAAATATTGTGTTTCTGAACTCCCGACTATATGCAGAACTGGATAGCCAGGGAAAACCACGTTTCCTTGCATTATGGGTAACAGAAGGAGACAAGGAAATATCAACTTATCAAGGTTCAAGTGACAGTGGGACAGAGTGCCTGGTATAGTATTAACACCAGCATGTGCTCAAGAATATAGCACATTTATGTGCATTAGCATAAAGTTTGAACCCATATTTTGCCCTTTCCATGATTTAATGCCACGTTTAACTACTGACTTGGCTGCACTGTATCCAGAAAGTAAGTTCCATCTGACTCTGATTCAATCAATTATAATAATTAAAAATGCAACATGAAGTTCTAACCAAACAAATAGCTACAGTACAACCTAGAGATACTAGCATAGTCATGGATACAAACAAGAAGTTTTACAAATACAAGACATCTTTATTTCATACAAAGGTATGGTCAGGATATGGTTGGTCGAGAGTTAAATAATAGCTGGTCCTATTGATGACTACTCTAAGGACCATTTTTCCAGGTCAAATATCCTAAATTTTCAAGTTCCAGAAGAACATAAACTCCATTAAGCAAATGAATCTCTTATATGCTATGCTACCATGTTAACGCCTTGTTCAACCATTTATGAGTTTTAGCTTTGGTTAAGGGAAAAGTTGTTCTAAGAAAGAAATATGGCACAGCGCTTATCTTTTCAATCTTCTCCCTTTTTTTCAAGGGTTTCAGTTCAACCAAGCCCCAAGGACATCATAAATGTACATAAACATATTTTTTTTTAGTTGTTAATTGCTAATGGCAATCCACATTTGCATTGCTGATGAAAAGTGAAGTATGATATAAATATAATATAAATGGAGGAAAGAACTCTCCTAATTTGTGACAAAAATCAAAGCAAGTTTATGCCAGTTATCAGATAATATAAAGGTCAGTAAAAACAGTTCTTAAAAAAATTGAACTCACTTCACTTCCTATCATCTCCATTAAGAAGTATGTATGAACTAAACAAGAAAAATATAATTGACAACTTACACGCCTCCTACATCAAAATTAATCCCCAATGAAATACATCAAACCCAAAGCATAGCAACCAGTGCACCAATCCAATTGTTATTTCAGGTACATATAGTATAAATAAAAATAATCACTTCAACATATAAATCCTTTATTCTACACACGACACAGAAACAAATATTAAAAATTAGGGCCAATTAGCAGGAAGAAATAGTAAGAGAACAAAGGATCAACAAAAATGAGCTGTATTAAAATTTAAGAGCTCGTTTCCAAGCCATTTTCAATGGTTAACTGATAGAGGTAACAGGATACCTTCGAAAATCCATAATATATGCCATGATGTTTGAGCTTGATTAACCTAGGATTAATTGAGTAGTACAAGAATTTAATTTCCAAAGCTTATTGTGGGTAATTGATATGATTTTGTTGCTGTTCATTTTTTCAATTTGAATGTGTTAACACAGCTGTCCTTGGGCTTGTTTGGTTCATTTTGGAATTAGAATGAGGATAGAAATTGATGCCTAAATTCAAAATAATTGTATTCCAAGTTTATTTTTTAAATAATTAAATAAAACTTATTAATTGAAATAAGAATTATGCTTGAAAAAATTTGTCATTGCAATATAAATTGAAGTTATTCAAACATAAAATTATAAAAAAACAAAAAAAAAGCATTCCTTGTGAAGAAAACGAAAAAAATGGAATCCTATTCCGAGAATTGCATTTCTTCCCAATTCCAAAGCAAAACAAAATGGCCCAACCGTACTTCCTTCCTTCAATATATTTGTCTTGATTGCTTACAAAGATTCAAAACCATCTTCTCAGATGCACCTCACCTCCTCATTACCATTTACACAGGGCAATAAATTGACTTTGGAATTAAAGAAGTATACACTTGATGGAAAAAATTCAGCTTCAATGATTTGTGATTATGACCTACACTATGGTTACATGAAGCATCCAAATTCCAATCTTAGTTGTTTCTTGAGACTCTTGCAAGTGATTCCAAGAAAATTCTCAAACTCTGTTCTTTTTATTATATTCTATTTTCCAGTAATAGGTAGCTAAATTCCTTAGTCACTGTGACACATAACAGCCACTAAACTGTTGTTTTATTTCTAACTCATCCTACTTAAAAATGCCACTATTATTCTTAGGATACTTTGGGACCTATTGTTATCCAATAGTAAAAAACCATATCTTGGAAAAAAACACTGTGATTTACTTCTTGTAACAACCAGCTTTTCTCTTTTAAGACAGTAATAATATATATATATAATTTTGGAAAATAAAACCCAAAAACAAAATGGATACTAAACGGGCTCTCAGGTGTTCCAAGTCCAAGCCTTTCCAGCCTAAGATAAAGGACGCAATCTTCCAAGAAAAATTAAGGCATTAAATAAAATGTCATTATAATACCACAATAGAACAACTACAACAGCAATAAAATATGGCTTGTTGAGCTGAAAGCCTGACACATTGTGGATGTTAATAAAATTTTGTGCAACAAAAATGCATGTATATAATGCAATTAACAGCCATCAAAAATCAAATAGGCAAGCTTATTGATTTCGATTTTGAATATTAAGTAGGCAGCTACTAACTTCTATTTGTTCTACGTCAATATAACCAATTAATACAAAGGGAACCTAATTCACGTGATTCGATAATCACGAGTGCGAGAGAAAGTGATACTATACTAGGGAGCTTGACAAGTCAATTGAAGGAGAAGGTACCCTGAGACAATTCGCAGCACGAGCGCGACTCAAACTGAGATATGAGAAGTGAGGTGTGTGGCCGCCACCGAGCTGTGGCTGTATAATGGCATCAGTGATTCTATGCCCCCTATAACTCCGATCGTAGTCCTTTTCGAATAATCACAGAATCAAAAATTAAACCAATGACATTATATAGAGAAGTGGAAGTGGTAACCTGGAAATGGTGAAGAGAGGACGTCGAGGGGCTTGAGAGGTGTAGAAGGAGAGTTGATGATAGGATTGATGAGGATCTAGCGGTGGAGATCAGTGATCTCGATAGAGATTCGCAGCGCCAAGCCATTTCTGTTCCTGAATGGAAATTTGAGAGCGAGGGTTTTAGCATGGTTATCAAAACCGGGTCGTACAGGCCGGTCGAATCAAAAAACCGAAACCGAACCAAGAACCAATCCTATCAATTTTATTTATAGCTGAAAAATTAGTTAAAAAACTGATAAACTAGCTGGTTAACAGTGAATTAATCGAATCGAATCAATTTTTTGGTTTGAACAGATCAATTTTGTTTAAAATTTTTTATAAAAATAACATGTTAAAAGAAATTAAGAAAATTTCAGTAATTTTATTTTAATTTTATCCGTCAAAATCATGACCCTATTGTATGATAAATATTTGAGCAAGTAAATATTTATAATTTATTATATATATAATTTTTAACTTAATGTAATTAAATTAATACTATAAAAAATATAATTTTATATAAATTTTTTATTTAATTATAATTATATTTTATTTATTTTTATCATATATATAATAAATATCAAATTATATATACATATATATATATATTATTTTTTATTTAACCGATTCGATTTAAATTAAATCTCTAATCTTTTAAAATTTAAAACTATTAAATTTTAGACTAATGGATTTTGAACCGAGATTAGATTAGATTTTCCTAATAATTCTATTATCCGATAAATTTTTTTCTTGTAATTTCTTTCAATATTTTACTATTCAAAGTTTTTTTTTTCTTTATTTATAGGAAAATTATTCGAAGTTTGCTTCTCTGAGAATAAGTTATAATCTTATAAACAAATTGCAGGGAGTTTAAAATTATGTTTTAAAAATTGTATTAAATTGTTATTTTTTATTTTATAAATTTCACTAATTATTTTAAAATTATTATCTTAAAATATAATATTATAATAAAGCTTCTCTCTCTCTCTCTCTCTCTCTCTCACACACACAGACACACACACACACACACACATATATATATATATATATATAATGAAAACACTTACGTACTCTTTAAATATTATACAATAAAAAATAAATAACAATAAAGAATTTATAGAAATCTATTATTGTTTGTTAGACATAATTTTCTCATTTCTTATTTTTTTTCCTTATTTATGTGAGAGTGTATATTTTATAAAAATTAATTATTAAAATTTTAATTTATTAATTTATAATTTAATGTTCTAAGTTATAATTTTTTATGATTTGATAATGTGATAAAAATTTTAAAAATCTATATTATTTTATAATTAAATATATTAATTATGAAGGGAATTTAAACCAAATGGAAATGGTGCAGTGGAGAGGTGAAAATAATTTTTCAATGGTAGATCATTATTGTTAAAATCGGATTGGAGCGGTCGGTTGAATTAAAAAAATTAAGAATCGAATTAAGAATCGGTCTCATCAGTCTTTAAAAATTCGTCCTTTAAAAATCGATTAAAAAATCGATAAATCAATTAAATCGGACCAATTTTTTAGTTTGAGTGGATCATAATTTTTTTTTATTTTTAATTAAAAATAATAAATATCAAATTATATTTATTTTCATCATATATATAATAAATATCAAATTATATATATATATATATATTCGATTTAATCGATTCGACTCTGGTCAAACTTCTAACCTTTTAATTCTCTGCTTTTACCGATTCTTTAACCGATCCACTTTTAAAAACATTGCATAAACACATTTCTATTCAATTTCCTAAGGATTCAACCAAACAGAACTTAAAACACAACATGCAATGACCAAGAGGGTCAGAGGTAAACATTTTCAATCTTGCAGCGCAAAATTTCACAACCATGTTGATACGGAGCACAACATCAGTAGTCTTTAATCGGTTAAGATAATTTGTGCCTAATCGGTTAGCACCCTTTCATGCGTAACTTTATAGATTTATGTCTAATTAGTAAATAATATAATATTAACACTCAATATTTTAGAAATATAACTTTTTTATTGGAAAAAATTTTCATTTCTTTTAATTCTTATAAATTGTGAGTGACCCCTAATATAAAATATTGTGATTACCTAATTAACAATAAATATAATTAATAATTATTAACATTTCACGTAATCTTAATTATGTTTGTTATCCATTATAATTTTTTTATAAAAAAATTTTAATTTAGGTTAAGGTCATGAAAATACCAAACTTAGTTTAACTTGATTATATATAGTTTAATTTGATCATATGTCTCATCTTAATTTTAATTATCCATAAATTAGATTTCATTAAAAAATGTTTTCTAGTAAGGAATTAACATAAAAAACAACCTAAATGACATTCTCATTTACTCAATATATATAACTAGTTATAGCCATCATATATCATATATGCCCTGGCATGGTTAGTTTGGGTATGTTAGCAGTGATAAGCTATAATCACAGATAATTGCATCACATCATGTCTAGAGATTAAATGCACCATCAGAATTTGAATGATTACTTATTAACAAACAATAAAACTTCATGTGGTTATCATCCAACGCCACAAAGTGTCCACATATATGTTTTGACATCACATATTATGTGGCATGAAATTCACTACTTCTTTAATATCAATATTACATATTAATGTAGGAAAATATATAAAAATGATTATCTTATGATTTAATGCGGTCAAAGTAAGAATCTTATGATTATAAACGAATTAAAAATATTTATTCTAAATTAAATTATCTCTCATATTATTAACACTTAAAAATAATTTAATCTAACAAGACTATATTCAAAGTAATAATTAAGTTTCACACACACAAAAAAAAATATATTTTATTATTATTTAAGAATTAATATTTATAAATACATCCTATAAGTATAGCTCGTGGACATATTATTCTAATAAATTAATACTATATTATTAAATTTAGAATAAAATTTATTCAACCAATTAATGGTCATTCATTGGACTACTTCATTGCCATTTGCCACTCCAAATCGGATCAAATGAATTTAATTGATTCAATTCTAATCCATTTCAACAATTCTCTAGTTGGTTTCAATCTGAATTTATTTAATTGAAAATAGATTGCTTTTCAGGTGAGCGTAAGCTCCCATTAGAGGCTGGATTACTTGAAATTAGTCGCTGGAGAAAAAAAAAATATTATTTTAAAGAATTAAAAAAGAAATATAACACTTAAGGAGAAAAGGGATAAAGATTTTTTTTAAGAAAATAAATGAATTACTTGAAATTGGTATATAAAAATTTTAAAAAGAAAATATATAACCCGTTAGGAGAAAAGGATAAGGATTTTTTAAAAAAATAAAAAGGGAAAATTCTATATTTTATGAAAATGAAAATGAAATGATTTGTTGAGAGTGGGATTTGAACCCACGCCCTTTCGGACCAGAACCTTAATCTGACGCCTTAGACCAACTCGGCCATCTCAACATTTTTATCCCACAAATTCTTAGTTTTCTTCTAACGCTTTGACTCACCTGTCCGCTTCTTGACACAAACAGCTGTTCCTCCGCCAGATTCTGCCATCCACGGCTAGAAAAACTTGTAATTCCAATAGACACATCCAAAACCATAAACCACCTTCACCAAATGCACGCCTTTTTGTACCGCCACAATCTCCATGACCACCCAATTCTCAACATCATGCTTCAACGCTCCTACTCCTCTCTGGGTCGCCTCAACTACTCTCTGCCCCTTTTTAACCAGACCTCTAACCCCAATTCTTCTTTTACGCCTCAATTATACACGCCCATGCTTTGCATAACCTCCATCATCGAGCAGTTCGTTTCTGTGCACAAATGCTAAAGCAAGACGTTACTCCAAATGCATTTACCTTCTCGTCAAGTTTAAAGTCTTGCCCACTAGAGCCTGCAAAAGGATTCATGCTCAAGCTATAAATTTTGGGTTTGATGCAGACTTGTATGTGAGGGCTTGTCTTGTAAATGATTATGTGAGAGGGGGCGATATTGAATCCGCACGCAAGTTGTTCGATTCAATGTCTGATAAGATTTTAGTTTTATTAACTACAATGATTACTTGCTATGCGATTTATGGGATGGTTAAGGAGGGTAGAGCGTTATTTGATGGACTTCAGGAAAGGGATTCAGTTTGCTGGAACGTGATCATTTATGATTATGTGCAGCATGGACTGGCGAATGAGGATTTGGTGCTCTTTAGGCAAATGTTGAAGGCCAAAGTGAGGCCTAATGAGGTAACTGTGTTGGCTTTTCTCTCTGCCTGTGGGCAAATTGGTGCTTTAGAGCCAGGGAGGTTGATTCATTCATGTATTCAGAATAATGGAATTGAAATCGATCACGTGGGTACTGCTTTGATTGATATGCATAGCAAATGTAGTAGTTTGGAGGATGCGCGGTTGGTTTTTGAAAGGATGAGATTCAAGGATGTTAGTTGTTTGGAATTCAATGATTGTTGGGTACGCCACACATGGATGCAGTGAATGACGTGTAGGATTGGATACCAACCTACAGTTGTAACTTTCATTGGCATTTTGAGTGCTTGTGGTCATGCTGGTTTAGTCAGTGCAGGATGGGGTTTTTTTTCCATCAATGAAAGATGAATATGGGATTGAACCAAAGCTTGAGCATTATGGGTGTATGGTTAATCTTCTTGGTCGAGCTGGACAACTGAAAGAAGCATATGATCTTGTTAAGAACATGGAAATTGACCCGGGTCCTGTCTTATGGGGAACTTTTCTTGGGCCTTGTAGGCTCCATGGTAACCTAGCTTTAGGAGAGGAAATTGCAGAGTTTCTAATTAGCCAAAATCTTGCAAATTCAGAAACTTACATTCTTCTTTTTAACCTATATGCAGCAGCTGGCAATTGGGAAGTGCGGCAAGGATGAGAACCTTGCTAAAAGGCAGTGGCATAGAAAGGAACCTGGTTGTAGCTCAATTGAAGTTAGTAACAAGGTACATTAGTTTCTTGCTGGAGATTTGAGACATCCAAAGAGACCAAAGATGCTGGAGATTGGGCATCATCCATCTATATTATGCTGGAATAGATGGATGGTTGGCTCAAAGCTCATGGTTATACCCCACAGACTGATATCGTTTTACATGATTTAGGGGATGCCCAGAAGGAGCAGTCTCGTAAAGTCCATAGTGAGAAACTTGCCATTACTTTTGGGCTTATCAGTACTAAAACCAGTAACTACCATAAAGATAGTAAAGAATCTTCGACTGTGTTCAGATTGTCATGCAGTGACAAAGTTGATCTCCAAGATCACTGCCCCTAAGATTGTGATGAGATATCGGAACCGGTTCCACCATTTTGTGAACGGTTCATGTCTGCTGCTATTGAAGCTTGCTTTATATTTTGTTTCGAGCACTAATTATGCGGAGGAAATGAAAATAAATTAAATAAAGGAAATGAAAAGAAAAGAAAAAATATTTTAATTTCTCGTGTTGTTTGGATTTTTCACTTATACGGAGAAAGAAATAAATAGAAATTTACCTTTTTTACTTGCGTGTAAGAGAAATAATGAGTTAAAAAAATGATATTTTTATAATTTTTATTTTTCATACTTTTTAAACTCATAATTTCCTTTCATTTCTCTTCAAAATGGAAAGAAACTTTACTGATGATACACTTGCCCATCTGCATCAAAGAAAAACTGTTATTGGGATATGATGACCAACTAAACGGCATGATCCTGCAATCTTTGAGAGCAAAACCTTAGATAATAGATACCCTCTTGAGTATGAGAAATGTCCAATTCAGCCTTGAACTATTTTCTAAAGTTCAATTGAAAGTTTTAATTCAACTTTTCGTCATTGAAGTCTTAAACTTCCAATTTGGTTCAATTTAGGACTCAATGAGATTACCTGAGGTCGCTTGAGTTTAACACCGATTAAATGAGATTATTTCATATTTTTAAATAATAAACAACATTAAAATTTTAAAAAAAAATTAAATAATAAAAAATCACTGAACTTATTCGTCAGACCATAAAACTAATTCTTTACGTCTCTCAATCACAACAAAATAAAGGGCAAAGCTAGTAAAACACAAAACCCAACTCCAAAAACTGGGGCATTACCAATTAACCAACAAATACATCAAACTTTACACATGCGAACGGAAGCTGAAGCTTTGGGTCGCAAACTGAAGTTAATCAAAGGAGAAGACCGGAGCAATGATCATGCACAAGGACACAAGATCCGTAATTGGCGATGAGAGGATGCTCGAAGACTGCCGTTCGGAATACTGGTGTCCGAGAAGATCTGTTGGTGATTGGGTGTTTCATGTATCCTTGCAAGCAGATCCTTGGCTCAGCTTAACTGTGTTCAAGAAGATCTGTTGGTAATCGGGTATTTCTTTAATGTTGAGGTAAGCCTGGTGATGGCCACCACTTCCAGTAAGGAGGCATCAGGAGATTTTGGTATTTATTATTATTATTATTATTTTCATCATAAAATCCAAAAATAGGTTCCTATCTTTTTAATTATTTTCATCATAAAATCCAAAAATAGGCTCCTATCTTTTTTCTTTTTACAAATTTTTAAGCTTTTTTGAATTTTTTAATGCTTTTAAAGATTTTTTTTTATTTTTATTAAATTATATTTTTAATATTTTTATTATTTAAAAATATAAAGTGAGTCTTACTTTTTCACTCTACCAAATTCAATTATCAATGTTAGTATAATTAACAGAGCAGGCCTTAAATTGATCTAAATTAGAAGTTCAAAACCTCAACTGATGAAAAGTTAAATTAAGGCGCCCTTCATTGAGCTTTTTGAAATAACTTAAGCCCTGAATGGAACATCTCCCCCTCCCAAGTACTTACATTCTCAAGTCTAACACACATACTGTATTGTTGGCAAAACACGCTGCGATTTTGTCACCTTCTTTGTTCCAACAAACTTCAAATATTCCCCCATTCCCAGTGTATGTTTTCACAATCTTAACTTCCTTCAACGACCAGATGTTGATACATCTATCAAGAGACCCACTTGCCAGATACTCTCCATTTGGGCTAAATGCAACCGAGTACACAGGATCCCTGGAGATTCAATAAAAGATGCTCATCGATTAAAAGAGACTTGTTAACAATAATTAAAAATGGGTAGCAACAATTCGGAAATGGACCCAGCACATAGGGATCCTGGAAAAACTGTGTGTGGACAGCAAGACCCTTTGTTCTCATGGGTATCCATTTTTGCCAGGCAATAGCCAGTGTCTCCCCAGAATTGCATTATTTAAAACTTCCCACCTAATTCCCCAAAAAGGAAAAAAGAACTACTTAAGTAAGGTACCTGTGTCCATTCAAACTGCAGATAAGTTTCCCAAGTTCCACATCCCATAATTTCACCGTTGAGTCAAATGATGCACTGCATATAACAGGAAGCAAGAACATCAGAAATAGAATAAAGAAAGAAAGAAATAGAAAAAATTCATCAGATCCATTAACACTTTAATTAGGATAAATAGGCATTCATGAAACTAAACAATAAAGTAGTACTGCTTAATATGACAGAATAACAATGGCTGGATTAGGCAACCACTTTAAACCAAGTAACCCATTCAAATAGCAACTGCATTCATGAAAGTAGCAATTTACCTTGCCAGAACTAATTGCTGGTTAGGATTGTTTGTACCAGGTCCAGTGGGACTCCATCTGATGGTGTAAATCTCCTGCAAAAAGATTATTCAATGCTTGCAATCACAATCCAATTAACCCTATAAAGTACATGAAATAAAAAAGGAGAAAAAAAATCATGGCGAGGAGAAATCAAAACCCAGCAAGTACCTTGGAATGTTCCCTCAAATCATGAAGGTACTTGTCCTGCTTCATACTCCATATCTACAGCAAGATTTTTCATGAGTTTCAACCATCCAAAAACAGAAAACTAACGAGTAATGAACTGAAAAAAGCAAACCCAGTCAACTTAAGGGCTTATTAATAGACTAGGACAGGGTACTCATAAACAACACATTTATGTAACATGGAAATAAAAAAGCAATACAAGTATATCAATGAAGGAAATGGCAGTGTAAACAACCTTAGCACTGATATCATCAGAACATGAAGCAAGCAATGAGCCTGTTGGATCCCACTTGACACAATTAACCTCACCCTGGAATTGAATAAAACAGAAAATATTAACCCAAAAAAGATGTGTATATATTTGTGATAGCTTGCAAACAAAAATTATGAGAACTTGAACTCTTATTAATCAATTAAAAATAATGTAGACGAAAGGACTAGATAATTCATGGTTTACTACTTTACACCAACTTCAAGCTTATACAACCTGGTTGCACTTCAGATAAGGTGAAGTCAACCAGACTGGTGCTAACTGTATTCAATATTTAAAAGCATAAAACTGTTTTTTAGTATTTATTTCACCATATTGGACACTTATTAGGTTATCCAAGCATAGCACGGTTTAGGCTACAGTATTTAGAATATCATACATGTGCCAAAGTTCAGCTAAGCATTTACAGCCCGGCTAGAGCCAGACACATCACAAACTGCCATCTGCTAAAAAGGTCATGCCAAACTACTTCAGATAATACCAATTTCAAACATTGTGACAAGGGCAATAAGCAGTTGACCACAAACACAAACCTGATGCCCAGCAAAAGTTTTAACGGGGTGTGTATCTCCAACTTTGCAAACATATATCATATTGTCTGTGGAGCTTGTTGCAAATGAAACATTATTGCGCCAGTCAACATCAAGTATAGGACCTAAAATTCAAACAAAAATGAAAGGTCAAATCCAACAATTATGACATATATCTGTCCTGTGAAGAAAGGCCATTCATTCTTGAGATTAAGTGCAATTTAAAACCTGAATGAAATTCAAACTGTTGTCTCCATTCCTCAGTTTTCACATCCCACACTATTGCGGTTTTGTCACAGCTTCCAGTCAGAAGCAAATCCCCCTTTTTGTTCCACTTGAGAGAAAAAATAGGTCCTTTGTGTTTACTCAGTGTAGTCTTTAGTTCACCTGGACCAGGGAAAAAATGCAGTAAATGCTAAAGTAACAGCATCACACTTAACAAAATACTACATAGGTTTGAACAAATTTAACTTCCCAAAAATAACTAAATCATGATGTAAGTCATGAGAAGCCTGAAGGCCCTGAACTAGCTTTGAGAAGACCATTCTCAAAACCATGGTTGATCAACCAGTATGGCTTCATTACCAACTTGCCTTAGTTAGAAATTCTGGTGGAAACATTTAAAATATTTGTAACTGCCCTAGGTTTTCAAGGTGACAGATTATGGTGGCCTACTGAGCATGCCTGTAGGGCTTCATATACTGGGAACAGAAAACAAACTCCACAAAACAGGAAGTAAAAGGATAGCATGCTACATTATTGGTTATTTTTATACAACCTGCTACTGCAGGCATTTGTACAGAAAAAAAGAATCATGAACCAACCCATGCTAAAATATCTTACCATTCGTATTCCAAATTCTTGCTTGCCCATCATATGAACCTGTTGCAAGTAAAGTCCCCTCACCCTGCAGATTGAGGCAAATGAATGACATTACATGTAGAAGAAACTATTGAGAATTTAATGCCAAAAGTAATTTTCAAACTTCTGCCAGAGCTTGAAATTCAAAATATGGAAAACAGACAACAAAAACAACTTTATAAGCTTGAAGGACAGAAACTACGGAATTGTGTAGGATGACAAAACCCATAGATGATAAAAATGAAGTGCGTATTGGATTCCTTGAGTTGATGATATGAACAGGCATTTACAACTGCTATCATCAAAAACTGAAACCAGAAAGATAACTCACATGCCAATCTAGTGTCGTAACATCTTTGCTCTTCTCATTTGTTCTTCCCTTTACGTGCTTCAATACCAGCACATTTAATGGACCATTCTGCACACCAGATCTAGACGTTCCCTCTGCTATTGTCCAAATACGTGCTGTGGAATCTCCAGACCTAGATATTATAACACAAAGAGTGAAACATAAGACATAATACAACTTTGTTATGTTAGAATAAAATTATCATGGCATATTACAAAAAATATAGTCTTGAGGATACATAAATTTTAGAAGCATGAATAATGTATTTGTTGACAATCCTTTATAAACCCAGAAAAAAAAAATTGTGAAGAAAACCAATTAAGCAGTTTTTAATAAAATCAATGTAGAGTCATGGGACAGTTGATCTGGATATGGTCATAACTTTCAGCGTTAATATGCTAAAATTTATCTTAAATAGTGATACAAATAGCAAAAGTGCAAATCACATGGGGAATGGGCCAGGCAGTAAGTAACTCTTAGCAAAGTTGAGTGCACCAAATACATCAGCTGTAGAATTTATGCCCATTTGATGAAGGAGAGGAGGTTAAATTCAAACCTTTAGTCCCTAGTTTATTTTATCATAAAAGATTTGGAAACTAAAGTATTATACTAACAATATGATTACTTATATTTGCAAGTTGTTTTGAATTGGAAAAAATTAATCAGCTTTTGTCTTTCTTAACAGAATTGATTTAGGAAATTATATAACCAAATAAAAAAAATAAATAAAAAAATAAAAAAATTCTTCAGCTTATTCTGAGATAGTTTAAATTTATAAAAGTAGAAAAAAAATGAAATTTTAGGCTCCAGATTTATAGGTTAAAATTTGTATTCCATGCTAGTAAAATTAAAATTGTGGCAAATATTATGGACCAATACCTACACCAAACAAGGGAAAATTAAAGATAAAAATGTCAATGGTATTCTCCTAAAAACATTAAATGCAAAAAAGACAGTGAATTATCCTCAAGGGAACCATCTCAATCAAAAATTTACCCACCCAGATGCAAGAAGCGATCCTGTTGGACTCCATGCACAGGCACAAACCTGAAGGGAGGAAGGAAGAAAACTGATACATTACGGTAAATCCATCTAGCCGAATAATGCAGTAAGGAAAAACACTAGAAAAATATTTTAAAAACACAAAGCATGAGGACTGTACAACGGTCGTACCTCAGATGTATGTCCCTCCAAAATCATCACATCAGAACCAGGAATCTCACATGCCTGAGAGGTCGATGTTGTAGAGACATCCATTGGCTCTGGACCTATAAAACAAAACACTTATTTTATCATCAAACAGACAGAGGGAGATTGCTGTGTCTCTTTACAAATTGCTCAGAAGAATATTAACATAAAACTCAAACTGCATATTTAAATATTGTTCTAACTTCTAACATAGCTTTATGATGCTTAGGTGCTAGATATTGCTTACCAGCAAGCATTGCTGACACACCAGAAACTAGTCACCGAACACTTTAGATTTCACATTCTATTCCTTAAACCAAATGTGTTAAATGTGAATATCTCTGGACAATACTATGAAGTGAAGTTGACCTAAAAATGCAATTCATTAGCACTACAAAATTAGGGCAAACCAGAAAAATCCGAATGTAAATCAGCTGATAAGTGCCATTCCATTAGGATTTTTCACACAGCTTCAAATCCTATCAGTTTCTTGAAACACATATTTCATCAAAATCAAATACTTGATATAATTTCATCTCCTAGGGGATGTCTTTGTCTCATGTCAGTGGAACAACAATACAACATGATTGTTCTTCAAGAATGGTCCATGCAAACCCACAAAGGATACGAATCCATCCTCATTCTATAGACATCTTAAACCCTTTAATATTGATCAATTAATACTTTGTTTAGTTTTTCATATTTCGCAAAGAATATCCTCCAAAAAATTCAAATCTCTATCTTTATTAAATTTAAATATCGCGATACAAGCAACAAGGCAAATAGTTGGGAAAATGTTAGCGTTAGAAAAAGGATCGAGCTATTTGCAGTTCCAGAAATGCATAATCTGACACTAAAATTATTCAACAAAGAAAATTGTATTTGCTCCAACAAGGTGCCTATATTCACATCTTCAGCTTCAGTCCTCAGCCTCATAAAAGTTTCCATCTTCTAAAACAGAACAAACAATTTTAAAACAAAGCTGTTCACCACTAATGCATCTGTCTTGGGTCTAATTGTTTTCAAGTAACTATTAAGTCCGGCAAATACAGGACCTATTTCCTTAACCATTACTTGATCTTGATAACTACTATTTCGCCCAGTGCAGTGCATCCCACTATCCCAAAAACATGAAAACAAAACCCTAGATAATCGCAAAGCAGTGATGAAGTTAGACTATCAATCTTTCTGGATATGAAAAAATATATACAAGGAGTTTTCACCATACTGGAACAATAGAAGCAAATAAGACTACAGCAGTCTAATCTAAATACTCAAGACTAAGGTGAAGAGATAAGCAAGAAAAGAAAAGGGAAATGAACTAAACAAGGAAAAAAATATTTACCTGCAGAAATTCCATTTTCTTCATGCTTAACATTATTCTTATCTACTTGGTCAGAAACCATTTCTCTATCAGTGTTATCCTCATGCTGCTTTTCTCGCTCTTTTTCCTTCTCAACCCTCTCTCTATCCTTTTCGCTTTCCTTCTCCCTTTCATGCCTTTCCTTTTCTTTTATTCGTGCACGTTCTCTTTCATGCTCCCTTTCAAACTCTTTATCTTGATCTTTATCTTTATCTCTGTCCTTGTGCAGATTTTTCTTCTTATCTTTAATCATCTGACGTAATTCATATACATCTTTCGTTATAAGATCCAAGGGTTGCAAGAAAGAGAAATCTTCATCCACATCTGCATCACTCTGGCAAGCTTAAAACAAACCTTGATCAGCACAAACCCTATGGCATGCAAAATAGTAAAATATCTAAGAGGATATGTGAACATGATAAATCAGAAAGAAATGGTTTATGCATGCTAACATTACTCATATTTGCTTCCATCTCCAAGTACTGAATTCCTTTTTGTACAAATGTAATAAGAGCACCAGGCGGAACCATATTGCCATCTATGGTACATTTGTTAATACCTGCCTCATATCCTAAAGCAAAAGCTGAATGTGTAAAACCTGAACAAATACAATGGCAACATATTAGAAAAATAATAACTTTTCTCAGGAGATAGTTCATAAGTGGTGGAAGGAGTAATTTGAACCATAAATCTAAGGGTTCCAATAATAAGTTATGCATCGCCCACCACATAGAAGATCACAGAAAGGGAAAAAAAAAAAAGGTGAACATTGAGAATGTCATACCAGGTTTGTCATTTCATGGTGATTATAGGCTCATACGTCACAATCAAAACCTGAATGAGAATCCGTACAAAAAAAAAATAAAAAAGAAGTCCTGCAGCCTGGTATGCCTACTTTCAAAATTGAACCTTTTCGTATTCTCATTCACAAGGAACATTCAATAAAAAACAATTCGATAAGCAATTTACAACATTAATTTACACCTAACCACCAAAAAAAAAATCAAGGTTACAGATCTACAAGCCCTAGCTTCTTTCTATGTCAACACAAAAGCATCTAGCTTACAAACTCCAGTTAACAACATGTAAAGCCAGAAAATAAAACAAAACCCTAACCTGGTTTATGTACAGAACAAAGAAAATGAGAAACAATAACCCAAAAAGAAAAAGAAAAATAAGATGAAATTTGAGGTAAAGAAACAGAGTTTTAGCTTACCTGACTCTTGAAGGTAACGGAAAACGAGGTAATTCAATTCGGCGGAGGTTATTGAGGTCATTCTAGCAAATTCGCCGGTCGGAATTCGAAACTTTACACAATATTACAGTCCAGTATACAAAAGAAAGGTAGAGATGAGAGATTATGTAAAGCCACCGGAGAAAGAGGAGATTTTATGGTGGAGAAACGGAGTGGGCCGGGCTGGGACGAGCAGGGCAGGACAGGCTCTGCAACTAAAAACCGTATTTGTTAGAAAGAAAGAGAGGTTTCATATATTTCTATTTTTGTTGATAATAAATTAATAATACCAAACGTTTTTTTTTTAATATTCGAAAAACGTACGTTTTATTACGGTTTTAAGAGAGTTTTGGGCTTGGACCTCTATAGGTACGGATCCCGTTTATTCCGTGTACCTGCTCTTTCCAAATAACGCTACCAATAAATATACATGGCAATAGGCCTTACCAAAAGTTAAATCAGGCTGGACTTTTTTTTTTTTTTTTTTTTAAGTTCTGATGTTAACTTTTGTTAAGCACGCGGCGGTGATGAAATCTGGATATATTAGTCATGCCCTATGGGCCTACGTATGTTTTTATGACTTTAATGTCCCGATTTAATGGGATTTAGTCTGTTCTAATCTGAACATAGCGAAAATTTTTTTATTTTGATTGGAGAATAAAATTGAATTGGAGAAAATTTAAAATTTGTCATTACATATAAAGTGTGAATAAAAATTATATATTTTGCTTTATAATTCGCTTTAAATTCACTCCACTTTATATATATATATATAAAATTTAAGAAATAATTATTTTTTTTAATATGATTAAATTTGTACAAAAAATAGTTATTAATTATTGATTATTAATTTTAAAATTTTTTTGTAATTTATTATTTAATTGAATATCTTAATGAGTTAATAAAAATATTTAATTTTAAAAATAATAAAAATATAAAATATTTTGTTAAATAATTAAGTTATCAAATGATTATTTATAGAAGAAATTTAATAATAATAATAATAATAATTTATAGAAAAAATATTTAAGATTTAAATTTTTATTATTATATGTTAAAATATAGATATTCGATTGTTTAATGGTTAATTACCAATCTGATAACATTATTTTTTAAATAGTTTTAATGAAATTTATTACAATTTATATATTATAACCAATATTTATTTTTTATTTAAATTTTAACAGGTCGATCAATAAATATCAATTTATATAATATAATTTCATAATAAAAAAATTCTAATAAGTTTATATGAAAATTAAATTATAATTGAAAATTCTAATAAATTTTTCAGATAATTGTATTTCATTTAATTGAATATATTTTTTTTCTTGAAATTTTTTAATTTTTTTTTATGTTAAATTCAATTTAAAAAAAAATAAAAAATAAAATATATAAAATAAAATTTTAATTTTTATATGAAAACTCATTGATTCTATGGGAATCTCAATACCTATAGAAATGGAGATGAAGCACAAAAATTTTAACATAATGAGACAAGAATGAATAAGATTTTAATATATAAGGATGGACATGAAAATAGTGAAATCTACTCCAAATTTATTTGTTGTCATCCTAGTCTTGATGTCAATTTAAACTTAATAAACTTAAGGATAATTTAATATAAATTTAATTATCAAATAGCAGTTTTAATTAATTTTTTGGTATAATATTTAATTTTAATTTTAGAAAAACAATGTTTTCTCAATCATTATTATTTTTACTATAATATAAATAATGTAGTAATACTTATAATTAAAATTTTTAATATTTAATTATTTTAAATTTCATAATATTTATTTAAAAATTTTAATTAAACTAAAAATCATCTAACATAATAACTCAAAAATTTTTAACTTAAAATTTACATTAAATGTAATAAGTAATTAAATTTTTAAATAATTTTATAAATTAAAAATTGTACTACTTCTATGATTCAACATTTAAATTTGTAACACTTATATCAAATACTATCTAACTTTTTTGGCATGTAAAATTTCATAGTTAAGTAGTTACTACTTGACTATTCTACCCTTAACTTAACTAGGGATGGCAATTTTACATGGCTCGGTGGATATTCGATTTGTGCCGATCCAAACGGGTTCGAGTTTATGATATACCTGACCCGATTATTATTATTATTATTATTATTATTACTAAGAAATCCTAATACCCTCTCAATCCCTTTATTATTATTCTTAACAGATAAATTGATGTTAAGAATATTAAAAAAAAAAAAGTTAAACATTGGTTAATCGAATAAACAAATATATCCATTTACCTGTCCTTCTCCGCTGTCTACCCTATCCCATACCCGAAACAGGGCGGATAACGGGGTAGGTAATAAATTTAAGTGGCGGAGCGGGTTCGGATATGACAATATCTGCCCCATATCCGCTCCACTGATACACCTAAACTTAACTTTAATTATACATTTTATACTACATAAATTAAATAAGTTAACATGCTAAAATCTATGTGCCAATTAAATTGATCAACTTCACTTGGTGTTATAGGGGTTTTGATTTTAGTTTATTATATGGAATTTGCATCTTATATTATATGTATAATCTCTTGTTTGTGTAGATCATGTTAATAGCAAGGACAAATGTTTCAGCTATAACTTTAGAATAGGCCATGTCCAATTATGCTCTGTTAATAATATGTCCAAATGTCTCTAAACAAAGCTCAAAATGAATTGGATGCTGAAACTGAACAAAAACATTTAATAGATGAATCAGATCTTTCAAGTTACCTTATCTTCAAAATATCATATCAGAGGCTTTAAGATTATAGCAGCCTTACTTCTAGTCCCAGTTCCCACACTACTCATCCAATGACTACACGATTGGTGGGTATAATGTTCCTCAGGGCACTATTGTATTGGTTAATGCATGGACTGTAATATCTGTTAAATTTTATTTTATTTTTTTATGTCTGTTTGTTGAGATGATTGTGGATAGGTTAGTGTTTTGAGAATTTTAGAATCTGTACTTGGGAAGGATTTTATGAGTCAGTTTTCATGATCTTAAAGGAATAATTTGAAAAAGTGTAAAACATAAAAGTTGTATATTTATATCTTATCTTTAAGTCTATAAAATCGTTTTGTAAAATTTTTTGTGTGTGACAAGATATACTTCCTTGACCAGAACTTATCTAGTTCACTATTTCCTGCAGAAAATCTGCTTTTACTTGTTTATTTTGAGAATGTTAGAAGCTGAGTGAGTCAAAAGTGTAAACATAAAAAATATTACTTTATGTGTTATATAGATGTTTGTAAAATTTTAAGAATATTGGAGAATTGTATCTCAAGAAAGAGCTAATTAAATCCGACCTACTCAGATAGTATTTGGAGAGTAAAGTCATGGTAAAATTTAGAAATTCACCATAAATTGTATAAATCTCTTTTTGATCTAAATTTTGGATATGTTAGACCTATAAGTATCTATTTTAAGTGAAAAAAAGAATCGAGAAGTTTGGATTTCTGTATCTCATTTGAGAACTAGTTTAGTATAAGCCGACGAGGAAGGTTTTTCAGCTTGACAGAAATAGATAATGCAAGTTGGCTCCTTGATTTCGAGATGGATAGAGGCTAATTGAGCTGGAGAGATAAATATGAAAGTTGTAGCCCTATGTGTCTAATTTAACTAAAGAAAATAATCAAGGTATTTGGACTTCTCTAGCTCGCTCACGAGCTATTTTAGCGAGATGGTTAGCGAGGCAGGACTCCAGCTCACCAAAATGGAAAACACAGTGAAGTAGGTCCAATTTTGAAAATTTACCATAAATCGAGTTGGACACCTTTTTAATTGAATTTTGGATATGTAGTAGGCTCAGATATCTAGTTTAAGTGATAATAAAAAATGAGATAATTGGAGTTCTCTAGCTCAAAATCAAGCTGGATTAGTGAGAGCTGCCGATGAAAAATTTGTTGAGGAAGGATTAGCAAAAAAGAATTTGGCAAAGAAGAATTTGGCGAGGAAGGATTAGCGAGGAAGAATTTGGCAGGAAGGATTGGCGAGAAATGATTTGTTGAGAAAGGATTTTAGTGAGGCAGTAGCCTGTTTCGAAGAGAAGTAGTAGCCATTTTTGCATTCACGATAACTTATTCTCTTTTCTTTTCTTTTTCTTCATTTCTTCTCTTATCTCTCTCCAATCTGTTCCATTTGTTTTATAATGCATTAATACTCAGAATCAATGCATTAAATCATTAAATTAACACATTCAAAGGCTTTAATCATCATTTCAAGTCAAGATCCTTCAATAAATCATTTTTTTTTTGGAAATAAAGTAATTTTTTTCAAACTTTATTTTCTTTTTAGATTAAGATTTTTGGTAGTTAAAATAGTTATTTATGAGTTATATAAAACCTATTATAAGCATTTAAGGCTATTAATTATGGTTAATATAGAAGATTTATGAATTTATGAATTTTGATGAATATGGCGTGAATAGTAATTATGTTCTTAATTTTCAAATTTTATTTAAGAGATGAATTAAATTGATGTTAGGAAACAATAATAGAGACTCTAAGATGGTTAAAATTTTAATGAACCATATTATATATTATTAATTGAGGAAACCCTAATTTATAGAATT
Source organism: Aleurites moluccanus (assembly GCA_948193065.1). NCBI lineage: Eukaryota > Viridiplantae > Streptophyta > Magnoliopsida > Malpighiales > Euphorbiaceae > Aleurites > Aleurites moluccanus. The sequence continues at coordinate 45,147 of CANXYC010726136.1, forward strand.
TGGAGATTTTGATTATGCTTGGACAATTCAAGGAATTGATGAGGATTTTCATTTAATCAAGTGTTGAGTTTAATTGTGGAAAGTTTTGATAAGAGGTAAGTTATAAATAATATAAATGTATACATTCTCCTTATGAGATGAATTGTTAAATATTCATATGCATTCTTTATTATATGAAATTCTTATTTGAAAACCTCTTTAATGTAATCACTTAATATATAAGAATGACTTGGTTATTTTTTTCTTGGACCAAGATCATGAACGAGCCTTTGATACGAATGTTAAATGGTCTCTTGACCAATATGAATTTTTGAGAATACCTTAGTATAATGATCATTTGACATACATATGCATAGAATGATTTTCCCAATGAGAGTAAATTTATTGGTCCATATGCACAATGAGACCCCAGCTGATAGGGTTGTTATCAGTATTCCATCTAGAGGGGGCCAATAGCTCTAGGCATATATTCGCGTAAGCATATGTGTCAAGTTAAGGTAGCAAAGCTACTAATACGTTATGATATGATATTAGTTTTATCATATATGTGATTTGATAATGTCATCCCTTATAGGCATTCTTATGTTCTAAATGAGAACCATAATTTAATTTATGATATGATTTGATAGTGCTATTTGTTGTAAGTACTCATATTCTTTTTCAAGTATAAGCTTAAAATTCTTTCATACCCAAGTATATGTATATATATATATGTTCATAATTTGATACTCAGATTCTTGGTTAACCTAAAGCGTTAATATTGTTCATATCTTATTGAGTTGAAAACTCACCCCTCTTCTGTCGTTTCAGGAGTTAGTGTAGCTTGAGAGAGAGCTAATCCAGATGATAGAGCTTTTTGACTTCTTCTTCACAAGAAAACTTGGATGTAATTATTTTTGGATTTTTTTTGTTATGTATATATATAATCATGTCTATTGAGAAGTTTTCTTTTAGAGCTCTGTAGATAAATATGGAATTATTTTGATTTTGTTGCCATGGGTGGCATTTGTAAACTCTCATTTGTTGCATATTGATGTTAGAACTATTTTTTGATTGGTAGGAAACCAATGAAGATGTCATGATACATATAATGATGATTTATGAGATATGATGTTTTAAATTGGATAACTGTATGTTGTTATGTATGAGATATATTTAGTTAAGGGTTTTATGAATTTATAGTGGCCTTATACCTACCATTACCCTAGAATCGTGAGTGATGTTGGGGGTGTGACATGGACTATTCATAGGGACCCTGCCCTTTGGGATGACCCAATAAATTTTAGGCCAGAAATATTTAAGAATTGGTTAAGCGAAGCTTATAAATTTATGCCATTTGGATTGGGAAGAAGGGCCTGTCCTGCAATAGCCATGGCTCAACCTGTGGAGGGATTAATTACTGTAGGGTCCTTAATTCAACGCTTAAAAATCATCAACCGTACCATATGTTAAAAAATAGTCATGCTTAAGACAATAACTCAACAATTGAAAATATTATAACTGATCGTATTATGTTTAAAGGCAACCTGTATAGGTATTTTGCTTTTGTTTTTTTTATTATTATTATTTTAGAATGAATTATTATTTAATTTTTAAAATTTGACAAAATTTATAAGTCATGAACTTACACTAACTGAACTTTAACATTTAATTTCATTATCTAATCATCATTTTCTTATATTTTTGAGATATTAAAATTTAATAACTCAATTTAGTTAAAGTTTAATTAAAATAATCAAGTTTTAGAGTTGTCAATATAATTATTCAAAATTTAATTGCACCAAATATGATAATTGATCATATTGTCACTTCTTCTAATTCAATAATTTTTATTTTTTTTTTATTTTTTTAACTTACGAAGAGTTCTTATTCATGATTGGTGCTAATTAAAAAAAAATTAAATTGATAAACATTCAAACACAAAATCTTATATTATGAATGATCTTCATTTAATAATTTAAATGAAATCTTATATCGTTGAACCAATTTTTTATATTATTCAATACATTTTTTTATACAAAATCCAATGTTTTTCATAATTTGTCACGACATATTAGCAAAAGAATGAAAAGAGAAAACTCTGGTAATTGGAGCATATGGTAATATCTACAATAAGAAATTCAAAGTGGATGGCTTTACTAGTATAATCCTTTCGATATTTTTCATGCCAAAATATTGACTCTTTAAATTGTATATGTCCTCTAATAAATCCAGATCTGTGAAGCCACTAATAATATATGCATGTCATGATCAAACTTAGATGGTAAAATTAGAAAACAAAACTAAATAATTGGAAAGGTCTCAAATTCGATAATTCTACATTGAATTGAAATACTTGATATAATTGTCAATTGTATAAAATATTTTTCAGCAAATTTTTTTTTTATCAATTATATAAAAAATATATATTATTTAAAATAAAATAATATCATGCTAGCTAGATATTTTCAAATTTCATGGGAAAGTCCATATCTTTGGCTGAAAGTCAATAAAAATACTATTGTTAAAAGGTCTAGTCTTTATTTACCAAATAAAATAAAAGGACCAGGTGTTTTTAATATTCACATTTGCATTTGTACTATGGACCTTGGAAATTCAAGGAGGGATTTTATATAAGATTCTTAGCCTATTTTTGGATCCAGAATTTTAAAATTTATTAAAATTTATAAAATTAAAAATTTATATTTTTTATTTCACAAATTTATAAAGTTTCACTTATTTAAAATAAAAATAAAATTTATGAATTTTAATAATATTTTTATAATAAAAAATAATTTTATAAAATATTTCATTTATTAAAATGAAAATTTTTTCAAAATTTCACATTTTACTTGAAATTTTAAATTTTTTTAAATAAGATATTTTGAACAATTCATAAATTTTAATTATTTTTTTTACTAATCAAATAATTTTAATTATTTTTTTAATAATTAAATAATAAATTTCCTAAAGTTTCTCATTCAAATCTATCAATTCAAACATGATCTTAATAATCTAGCTTCTAGAATATATAATAATTGTTTCACCATTTGATACATTACTTTATTTCAAATAAAATACAAGTTGGAAATTAATTCTCTAATCTTCTGTAAGTTTTAAATTTAATTTTAGTAGAAATATCTATATATATATGAATTTTTTTTTTTAGATTTAATTATTCTCATTTTAATTTTTTATAATAATAATAAAAACCAATAAATTTGACTTAACTGTAAGTTTTAATTCTAATTGGAATTTGATTAATAAAAAAAAAAGTGGGAAAGTCTTAACAAAACAAAGTCTATATTACATGTGATAAAATGCAAAGAAAGCAAAATTCATTTTAAATTCGCAATTAAACCTGAGTTTTATGAGTTGAAATTACTTAATGTTCAAAGTAGGGTAGGCTATTCCCATGAGTCATTTTTTACTGATATATTTTTCGAAAAACAATTATATAATTTTAGTTAAAAAGATTAAATAATTAATGTTTTCAATTTTTTTAGGATCTAAATAATATGTATTTTTGAAAAAGAAAAAATAAATTATTGTTTTAGGTCAAAAAAGAAAAAAATCACAACCACATATTTGACAAGAAAATTCAAAATGACTTTGCCAATTAGAAGTTAAATTTTTTCTCATCAAAATTTTGATAGGCTATATATTTAGACATTGCTTTCCTTGCAGCTTTAAACTAAGCAATGGAAGATATTATCTTTTACACATCCATTTCTCTTATCCTTCTCTTTATTGCCTACAAATTCTACTTCTCAAAATCAAGCCATAAAAATCTCCCTCCAAGCCCACCGTCTCTTCCAATTCTCGGCCATCTCCATCTCTTAAAGCCACCAGTCCACCGTCGTTTTCAACAATTATCTCAAAAGTACGGTCCAATTTTTTCGCTCAAATTCGGTTACCGTCTTGTCGTCGTTGTCTCATCGTCTTCCGCTGTCGAAGAATGTTTTACAAAAAACGACATCGTTTTAGCTAATCGTCCATTAGTGACATTAAACAAACACCTTAGCTACAATTTCAACAACATAGTTGCAACGCCTTACGGCGATCACTGGCGTAACCTCCGCCGTGTAGCAACTATTGATATCTTCTCAACTAATCGCCTTAACAAATTTCTGAACATGCGGAAAGATGAAATCAAGCGGTTATTATGCAAATTATCTTATGATTCGCGTGAAAATTTCGCTAAGGTAGAGTTGAGACCATTGCTTTCAAATCTAACTTTCAATGTTATTATGAGAATGGTTGCAGGGAAACGATACTTCGGTGATAATTTGAGTAATGAAGAAGAGGCAAAGAAATTTAGGGATTTAATAGAAGAGATTTTTAGCTATGGCGGAGCATCAAATCCAGAGGATTTTTTGCCAATTCTGAAGTGGATCAATGGTGGGAAGTTTGAGAAAAAAGTGATAGAAATTGCTAAAAGATCGGATGAGTCTTTGCAAGGTTTGATTGATGAGGCTCGAAAAACAGAGGAGAGTAATTCAGAGAGCACAGATACCATGATCCACCATTTGCTTTCCTTACAACAGTCTCAGCCTGACTTTTACACAGATGAGGTTATCAAAGGCCTTGCTATGGTAACCACTAAATTTTCATTATCTTTGCTATATATATATATAATAATTTAGATGCATAACCATTATAAATAAATAACTGATAATTATTTTTTATTTTTTTTTTCAGTTTAATCAATTATTTTATTAACAATATATTGAATATTTGTAATTACTTATTGAAATTTTTGACTCAGCGGCTACTTTAATTATTAATAATGACAAATATTTAATTAACATATATTTTTACATTAATTTTAATTTATTTATATTTATATTTTCATTTCCATATTAAATATATCACAAAATATCACATGTTAGTAGATAAAAATATGATGAAGTGAGAAATTGTTGTTATTATGTATTAATTGCAATTTGATAACATTTATTAACTAATTTTCAAGTATCATATTAATTTTGAGATAATTCTAAAATTAATGTTTAAATTTTATCAAAATTTTTATTTCAATATATCAACTTTATTTATTATCAATCAATTACGAATAATTTATTTAATTAAATATATATTTAATCGAGATTTATCGCTAAATTATTAAAATGTACCAATTTACACTACTTTTTCACTTTTTCACCTCAATCATATTTCTTTATTTTCCCCTTGCTTCTTTTATTATATGATTCCACATCTAAGATATTGATTCTCTTCACAATGTAGATAATGTTATTAGCAGGGACTGATACTTCAGCTGTGACACTGGAATGGGCGATGTCCAATTTAGTTAATAATCCAGATGTCTTAAACAAGGCTAAAACAGAATTGGATTCTGAAATTGGACAAGAACACTTGCTGGATGAATCAGACCTTTCAAGGTTACCCTATCTTCACAATATCATATCAGAAACTCTCCGATTATACCCAGCAACCCCACTTCTAGTCCCGCACTACTCCTCTGATGACTGCACTATTGGCGGGTACAAAGTGCCTCGTGACACTATTGTTTTGGTTAATGCATGGGCTATTCACAGGGACCCTTCTCTTTGGGAAGACCCATCTAGTTTTAGGCCTGAGAGGTTTGAGAATTGGCAAAGAGAAAGTTATAACTATATGCCATTTGGATTGGGAAGAAGGGCTTGTCCTGGTGCCACCATGGCTCAACGTGTAATGGGCTTGACTTTGGGGTCCTTAATTCAGTGCTTTGAATGGAAAAGAGTGGATGAGAAACTAGTTGATATGAATGAAGGTAAAGGTATTTCTATGCCAAAAGCAGAGCCATTGCAGGTCATGTGTAAAGCACGTGATATTATGAATCAGGTTCTTGTTGAGGCTTCTTAAAATGACTAAGCCACTGAATATGGTTTAATCTTCTATTCTTGCAATAAAAATCGTATATATGTACTATATAGCTTTAAGAGATTGTTTTGATATGACTGTTATTTTAGTAGAGTAGTACTATTTATTATTGAAAATGAAAATGTGTGCATAAATTAAATGTTAAAATGCATTTCGATTTCCTTTATCTTTAATGAGAGTATATTACCTAAATAATATAGTCAAAATTTATTTTATTTTTAATTTTATGTAATAATACATGAATTTTGTAATTAATTTTTTTTATAAATGAAATACACCCCTTTCTTGTGTAATAAATAATAAAAAAAGCATAATGGAAAAATAAATCCAAACAAACGATATACTAATGTCTAAATGAAAAAAGAAAAATTATAAGCAAAAGAGAAACAACTTCTAATTAAAAAGTACCACGTTAAAAACAACTTCTAATATGTTGTAAATTCGTGCTATATACGTGATTTATTATTAAAAAATATTCTTACTTAATTTTCATACTCAATAAAAATATAAGAATATATAAAATATTATTTTAAATAAAATAATATATAAATATAAAATTATTGTAATAATTATATAAATTATTATTATTATTATTATTATTATTATTGTAATATATTTTTAAGCCAATCTCTTTGTAAATATTTTTATCTTTATATATTAATATAAAAATTTAAATTGTCAATCACAATAAATTTAATGAAAAAAATTATGAGAGAATATAATGAAAACAATTATATTATAATGTATTAAAAGTGTTATATTATTTTACTTATTTTTATTTTTATTTTTTATGTTGTAATTTTATATTTTTTATTCAATTTATTCAAATAATAATATTATATATAAAAAAATAAAAATAAAAAATATCCTATTCTTTACCTAATATTTATTTTTAATTATTTTTTAAATACTTAAAATTATATATATTTTTTTAAAAAAATCAAATGATGAGTATAGAATCAAAATCAAATTAATTAGGTTTTGATGAATTGTATTTGATAGTAATATCATACACTATAACAACACTCAGGAAATTAAAAAAAAAAAAAAAATTATAATCACAACAACTGTACTGTTCTGGCATAGAATCAGTTGCTCATGTTAAGATCTGAAGTACTTAATTTGTAGATTTTTTATAAATTTAATAATTAAATTAGAAATTTATGTCTTTAATTTTTAGTAATTCTCAATAATCAAGCCAAAATTGAAGTTCAACTTTTGTGAATTATTAGACAACAAATACTACATTTTGAGCATCTGAATCCAAAGTAACATTAGACAGCCGCAAGGATTTTATCCAACTTAAAACTTTGCTTACACTTTATTAAATATTAAACACACTTGATCACTACTACCCAAATTCAAAATTATAATCGACATACAGTTAGATCAAAATCCAACCACATTAGTTTAATGATTATTATAACTATTGATCATATAACAATTTAAATTCGTAATTTATAAATTTTCTAAAAATAAAACAACTAAAAATTAAAATAATTAGGTAATAAAAATTATCTAATGAAAAAATAAAGAAGTTTTTTAGATTTTGACTTAGTTTGAGATAAAATAAAAAGGATAATAGCCTTGTCAAATAGTTAATATTCTGCAAAATAAAAAAAATTATAAAGGAATGGTCATATATCATATTATTCAGTGAGAATACATAAGACATAAAATTTTATAATCATATTACTTACATTATATCATATGTATAAAACATTTCCAAGTATTTCATATAAATACAACAACTCACATTTAAATTTTCACATAATAAAAGACTCATTAAATTCAAATGTCAACTTTAACATTTTTACAATCACCATCAATGTTCAAGTAATTACAATACCACACATATTAAGGCTATACACTGTTCAGTTCAACTCAAATATTAGAAAATCTTTGAATCAAACAGAATTTTTGAAGATTTCAAAATGAAGGAACTAAATTGATTTTTTTTTTTAAAATCTAAATTTGATTTTTCGGTTATTTTAAATCGGATTTATCAAATCGAAGATCCCCAATTTTTTGATTATTTTTTATTATACAAAATTCAAATTAAATATGAGAATTATTCATTCAAACCAAAATTAATTTATGACAGACTAAAATTATCAAACTAAAATCTTAAATATGAAAATTGTTACATTAAAATGCATCGAAATAGATCATAATTAATTTATCAAAAATTAATTGTAATTATTGAATTCTCAAAAAATATAACATATGACCTAAAATTTAAATTGAATAACTTAATTACTATGTATACAAGTAGTAGTGTATTATATATATATATTAATTATTACTTATCGGTTCAGTTCAAATTTTTCAGATATTTTGGATCTAGTTAAGTTAGATTCAATTCTCGATTCAATTATTTATTAATCTTCAGACTCAAACCACTTTATATTAATCGGACTAATTCGATTCAAATATAAATCAAGTACTTAGAGATTTTATATCTTTGTTTACAAATGATTTGAATATACGATTCAGATCGGATAATTTGTAACCCGTGATCACCTCTAACACATATAATGAAAAATACCTTATCAGACTTGTCAAATAACATATAAAACATTAAGCTCAAATACCATTTATAAATGGGGCACTGTAAGCAGACTCAGTATACATATAATATATAAAGCAATTCAATTCGAATATTATAATAGTTACATATAATTTAGATGCACCATAGAAAGTTTAAGTCATGATCTTATCCCAATACAACACAACATAACAATCACAAATATAATTTATAACATTTAAACAAATATCAATTAATTCATAGCAACTCAAATACATATACATATAAAATAATTTGTTATATGACTTATAGTACAAACAATATTATAGCAATCAAGTTTTCACATCAATTACTTATTAATAATTATTAAATAATAAATATATCCTCATTTGATTTCAAATTACCCAAATATCAGTGCTTGCTTTATAAATTTTGCTGATTAGTAAAATATCCACCTGAATATATATATTTAATATTAATAACTAGAACATAATATTATAATGGCAAATATACATTTTATATGTAATATTATCTATTACACAATATGTAAATAATATGCAACATAATATCTTAATATAAGTTTTTTTTCATTTAATATTATTTATGATAGTAGAGATTAAATATCATCTAAACTCTCAAAAATAACTCCAAATTTAACCAAAATTTAAAAGCAATTAGTTAACATATCAATAAACTCAACCTCCAAAAATCTTCTAATTTTGAATTTATTAAGACCTCTAAAAAAAACTCAAATGTAGGTATTGAGCAACTCATTAAATATTGATAGCAGAAGAAAAAATTCATATAAACTGATCCTAAAATTCTTAAAAAATTTTAAAATGCAACTGAGATATTTAGATATACCTCACTAAAATTTTAGTCTAAATGGATATCATTTGTACTCTTAATTAATTATTAAATATAACTGATCTGTATAAATTTTTCGGTCAGATAGTTACTATAAATTACTTAATAACATATAATCCGACCATTGAATTATCTCTAAATTTAAATATATTAAACTTAATGTCTGAAAATAAATAATATTAAAATTTCACCATTGAATTGTTCTCCAATATTAAATTATTAATTTTTAAATTTATTATTACTGTACAAATCTAACTAAAAATAAATCAAATTTAGTTTAATAACACCATGAATTAAAATATCTTCAGAAAATAAAATTATTTCAATCAATTTTTTTTTAATTGTTCGTCATATATAAAAAATAAAACATCAATAAAACCATATGATGAAGTCCATACCCTATTATAATTCAATATTATTTTTGATTTGATAACTTCAAAATTAGCTTATGATAATCAAAGAATCCAATATATAACTCAATTACAATACACAAAGAATAAGTTTGATGGCTTATCTTTGGAATTTGAAAAGAATTTCCTCAAAATAATGCTATCAATTTAATTGTCTTCACTAATCAAAAGGTCTTTGTTCTCTATATTTTGTAAGGATAATGGATGACTAAGAAGAATTTAATTTATTATATATATATATATATATATATATATATATATATATATATATATATATTAACATAACACAATTACATATACATAAAAAAATGCATAAAACAACCTGATCCACTAATTTCTTTAAAATTCTAATTTAATAAATTCAATTCAATTAATCACTCAATTATATATTTCTTAAAAATAAACTCTAAATATATTAAAATTATACTATAACCATAAAATTTAATTAATCCAGATATAATTTTTTCTATACTCCAATTAATTAATTTATATGTGAAAATACTAAAACCCCATTTATCAAAATATTCTTGAAATACCTATAATATAAATTACATAATAAATAGCTTGAATTACCTTAAAACTCATATTTACATCTTAAGTCAGCATATATAATTCATAACGTAAATTTGACCTATAAATATATATAAAATAATAAAAATAATCTTATAGAAAATTTAAGAGTTTCACATTACTTATATTTTTTCTTATTTTTCTAGTAATTACGAGATTAAGATCCAATTTGGCACAGTTTATGATATAAACTCATAAGGGTATTTTTGTCTATTAATTTTTTAAAATTAGCTATGCGTTTAATCTAAAATTCAATTTTTTTGAAAAGTTCCAATTTATAACTTATCTAAATAGTTGAATTTTAACTATTTAGATAATTAATTTTATTAATTTTGATATTTACCAAACACTATAAATTAAGCCAAAATCAGCTTCTTATCTAAAAAAAGGCGCTTTTTTCTTTTCATAAACTGTGCCAAACGTGCACTAAATGAATTATGAGTTATAATCTCATATTATTATGATAATAATAGTTAAAAGAATTCAAATTTGAGATCGCTTGCACGCTTAAAAAAAAGTAAGGAATTTATAACGTTTTTAATAGATATTGTTAGAATGGAAAGATTTTTTTTTAATGGAAGAGTTCTTTAATAGATAAAAAAAAAGGGGCAAAATTCATTTGAAAAGGCATTCCAATTCTCTAAAATGCTTCTCAGATATATTGGGCCCATTTGTACAGTTAGTGATTTGCAATTCCGCATTGTGTCTATTTTTTAAATTTAATTTTATAATAATTTCAAATAATCTTTTATTAAAATCAACACCAAAATTTTTTAAATTTATCATTTTAACAATTGAGAAATTTTAATTTTTAATTTTATAACCTTCAAATTCATTGATTTAGTCTCCATTTGAAATTTTCATACAAATTCATTGATTACTATATAATGAAATCATAAATTTTGAACAAATTTTACTAATTTGAGGTTCATTCATATGAATGATTCATGTTATAATTTTTTTTTCTTTTTCTAAAAGTTGAGATATAAGTATATTCAAATCAGTTTATAAGATTATTAGATTTGATAGTAGGGAGTTAATGGATAATAATTAAATGAACTCGATCATTAGTTTGAAAAAGCCTAAATAGTTATTGATTTGAAAAACTCTATTTTAATATTTTTTTTGACTTATGAACTATATATAAAAAAAAAGAAACATAAATTTAGGTTTCATTTACTTTTATTTTTTATTTATGTTTTTATTACATAAAAAATGATATTTACACATATTTTTAAAATATATATTTTTTAAATATAGAGTTTTTGTATAAAAATTAAAATACAATTTTCATTTTTACATATTATAAAATGAATTTCCTCTACTTTTTTACATTTTAAATTTTGATTTATTTTTTATTATTGTGCAAATATATATGCCAAAAAAAAATGAAATTATTACTTCAATTTTAAAGTATGATGAGAAGTGTTATTATTTTTATATTTTTTTTATTTAGTTAATTAATATTCTTGATAATAAAAAAAAGTTGCTTTTGAAGTAAAAGTTACACAGAATATAAAACTTAAAAGAAATTTATCTTATAACTTATAAAAATGAAAAATTTTATTATGATATTTTTTTTAGGTAAAAAATTATACATTTATTAAACATTAATTTTAATATCATATTTTTTTAAAAAAGAATATCGACAATAATATTTTATATATTAAAAGTAATAATAATAAAGAAATATATAAGAAAATAAAATTTTAATTTTTCCTTATAAATATTATTAATTTAAGTGGAATAAAAATATTTTAATCATTAAAAAAATAATAAAAGTGTAAGAAATTAAAATGGATAATAAGTGTATAATTTATAAATTTATTAAAAAAAATTTAAAATTCATTATTTGTACGCTATTTTTTTTCTTGATATCTTATTAATTATGAAATTCAATATTTATTTAGAATTTCTTTATAAATTTCATTAATTTTGATAAAATTTTAAATATAATTCATTTTATGAATTAATTATTTAGAACTCTGTAAAATTTTAAATAATTCTTTATGTCTATTAAAATAAATTATAAATAAATTTCGTAAAATAGCATAAAATTGTATATAATTTAGTGTTAATGGTTAACCCAACATTCAAATATTTTTTTTTGCATATTTAATTTAATTTTTTTTAAAACCATTCGTATGTATCCGAAAATCACATTTCTCTAACTAAATTCGAGTTCGAGTTAAATAGGATTAACAAACATATCTTAGAGATAAGTGCACAAACCTTATAATTTTTTTTTCAAGAAAAAATTAATGCAACGAGAAAATAAATAAATAAGATTAGAACACGTCTATACTTGAAATATCTTTTATCCATAAGAAAAATAATTTGTAAAATCCACTAAAAATAAAATAATACTATAATTTTATTAATAATGAGTTATTATCCCTAAACTATTACATAATAAACTTATTTACAAGACATCAAATCCTAATTAGGAATTAATAAAATTATTAAATAAAATTCTAATTATTCTAAAATTAATTGTAAAATAAGGAAAGTAAAATTATGAAATTGGAATTGGGATTGAGAATTTCAATTCCAATTCAAATTCTCTAGAATTAAAATTGAGAATTCCAATTCCAATTCTCTAGAATTAGAATTGAGAATTTTAATTCCAATTTCAATTCTTTAGAATTAAAATTAAAAATTTCAATTCTCTAGAATTAAAATTTCAATTTCAATTTCAATTCTCTAGAATTAGAATTGAGAATTTCAATTTCAATTCTAATTTTTTAAAATTAAAATTATATTGGAATTATAATTCCAACGTTTGTTTCACACACAAAATTGAAATTAAATAAAAAATGAACCTTCAGTGTCGGCGGTGGCAGATCAGCGTCACCGGATGTGGCATACTATCGTTGCCGGAGGTGGCGAACTACCATTATCGAAGGTGGCAGACCATTATTACCGGAGCTGGAGATGGCAGTGGCGGTGGTGCTGGAGGTGGTAGTGGAGGTGACGGTGGCGGTGGCAGTGACGGTGGCAGTGGCGATAGAAGAAAAGACAGTAGTAGTGATTATAAAATTGTAATTTTTATGGGTTGAGAATGAAATTGTGGAATTATTTTTTTAATTATATTACAATTTCATGAAATTATAGGTAGAATTCTAATTCCAATTCTATATAGCTACTAAACACTAGAATTTCAATTTCAATTTCAATTTTAACTCCAACTCTAATTTCAGACTCTCCAAACGGACCCTAAAATTAATTATAAAATAAAGAAAGTAAAATATAATTTAATTAGGAAATTAGATAAGTATATAAATATGATCTAAATAGAAAATTACATAATTACAATTAAAATATTTACAAATGTAGATAATTATCATCACGTCATAATTTTCCACTTCAATAAAATTTGACCTCGAGTTCATAAATTGAAATTGAAATCTTCCATGCCAAACAAATAAATATTTTAAATATAATAGTGTTTTTATGGGATAGCTTTCAAATAAATTTTTTCTGAAGATTCTATTGATATGGACCTAAATTGAAACTATTAATCCCTACAAAATCAATCTTTTGAAGCTCAATAGGATTGTAGGACAAGTAGGTTGTGGGTACAGTTTGAAATTTAATAAATTGATTTCTAAAATTTTCCCTCTTGCTCATCTCTATATTATTTTTAATTATATGTATCTCAAAAATCTCAATCCTTTTTCTGCTTCTCTAATAGCTTCAACCTCAATCTCTATTTTTCCTTCCTTAATAATTGTATCAATTTGTAGATTTTATATATTGTCTTATTTGATTTCTGATTCTTGAATGACATTAATTTCACAAGCTTCTACCTTGTAATATCCAAGAAAAACATAAAGACTTAAGTGTAACACCTGATATTTCTTTTGCTTGTATGTATTCTGAAGTTCTTGTATTGATGTATTCTGAAGTTCTTGTATTGATGTATATAAGATTTGTTATGGAATGTTTGTTTTGGAAGTGAGATTTATTTGTTTTGATTTGAATTTCAGAGTTTGTATTTATGCAAAATTTTGTGAATTTTTGTTCAAGACTTTAAAAAAAAAAATTTGGGATATGTTGTAGCATCATGTGTCTAGTTTAAGTGGAAGGAAGAATCGAGACATTTAGACTTTTGTAGCTCAAGATAGAGCCGGTTTAGCATGTACTGCCGAAATATTTTTTTTCAGCTTCTGGTGTGAATAGTGCTCGTGAATAGTGCTCATGAACAGTGCTCATGAACAGTGCACGTGAACAGTGACCATGAACAGTACTCGTGAACAATGCACGTGAAAAGTATTATGAACAGTGCATGTGAACAGTAAACCCGAAATTTATTTTTTGGCAGTAGCTTCTCTTCACTTCATTTTTTTCTTTTTTTCTTCTCTTTTTTTTTTTTTCATTTCCTATTCCTCTTAATCATAAGTCATTTTTTCATTTCTAAGATTTTAATACTCCAATTAAGCCTTATTAATGTTAGAAAACACAAATTAAAGAATATAATGACATCAATTCAAGCCAAATTCTTCAAAATTTCATTGGAGGAGAAAATAAGGTAATTTTCTCAAATCATTTTTCTAGCTTGAGTTAAGTTTTTTGTTAGCTAGAATAGTTATTTTTAAGGTGTGGGTGATCTTTTGTGAGCATTAATGGCTAATATTTATAATTAGATTTAGTAGTTTTGAGGATTTATAATTTTTGGATGAATAGTACTGTGAATAGTAGATTTTCTCTATAACTATTATTCATCCTCTATTAATGGTTAAATTAATGCTAGAATTTGTTTATAGTGACTCTAAGGAGCTTAGAATTTATGAAGAATTATTTTATATGATTATTTTGAGAAATCCCTAAATTTTGAAATTTTGGAAATTTTTATTTAGGAGAAGAGAACTCAAGAAATTAAGAATCTTTTGGATTTGAGCAAGAGTTGAGCTTGGCTAGAAAACTTTTTAGTGCTAAGATGTAAGTGTTGATTTTGTTTCATTTGTATAATTCTCCATATGAGAATTTTTGCTAAAGTATATTATATTCTTATATATGTATATGCTATTAATGAATTCAATTTATTGAAACCCTCCTTAAATAGAATATTTGAATATTGATAATGACTTGGTTATTTTCCTTGGACCAAGTTCATTAATAAGCCTTTATTATGCATAATATGATATGTTATTCATATGTTGTGATCTTTTGATCACTTTTAATTACTGTTGAACAAATCATGATATGTAGATCACAAAACATACATTATAGAACATTTTTCCCAATGAGAGTTAATTAATTGGTCAAATGTGCACAGAGGAAATCTGACTGATAGAGTATAGTATAAGTGTTCCACCTAGAGAGAATCACGAGCTCTAGGTATATGCCTGCGCAAGCATATGTGCCACGTGAAGATAGCAAGGCTACCCAAATGTTATGATATGATATCAGTTTTATGTTATGTTTATTTGACAATGCCATTCTTTATAGATATTTATGTTCTTAAAAAGAATCATAATTTGATATTTATATATGTCTTATGAGATGATTGGATAGTGCTACCCTTTGTAAGTACTTATGATATTAATGTATATGTTAAGATTTCTTTCTAGTACCCTGGTACATATTCAAGATCTGCTATTTAAGTATTCTATATATGTTATTCATTCTGATTGTTCACATCTTACTGAGTTGAAGGCTCACCACTCTTCTGTGAATTTCAAGTTTTAGCTTAGCTCGAGAGATAGTTAATCCTGAAGACAGAGCTTCTTGATTTCTTTTTCCACAAGAAGACTCTTTTATGTAATATTTTTGGATAATAGTTGAATTATATATATGTATTAATGTCTATGAGAAGTATACTCTTAGAAGCTCTGTAGATGTGTGTGATGTTACTTATTCTTTTATTGCCATGAATGGTATTGTAGACTTTCCCTTATTCTATATTGATGTTAGAATTATCTTTGATCGGTAAGGAACAAGAGAAAATGTCATATCAAGTTGATGAGATATATATTAGATATGGATGTTTGGCATGATGCTAGTATGTATTGTATGTTTGATCCAGGTTAGCTAAGGGTTCTACAGGTGTACAGTGGCCTTATGCCTATGCTTACCCTAGGACTATCGTACCAATGGTTTTGGGGTATGAAAAAGGTGGTATCAAAGCTATAGGTTTCTCAACCATAAGATAGATATATAGATGTGTAAGTTCCCTAGCATGAATATCTGATTAAGATAACTACGGAGCATAGGATTATGTTTAGTCATGTTATGTATTATTTGGAATAAATCTATGTTAAACTTGTATTATGAGTCTAAAGTTACCATGTTTTCCTTATCAGTTCAGCGATTCTTCCGAGACGTGGTCATGGACGAGGTAGAGGACGTGGTAGAGGTCGTCCTAGGCGAGCATTGCCTTCTGAGGAGGGTTCAGTGGATAGAGTAGGAGGTGAGGAGGTTCCTCTAGAGCCACATGTAGATGTGGTTGGTATGGCTCAACGATTGGATCAGTTGCAGAGAAACTATGAGGTTTTAGCTAAGTTCATTACTCAGCAAAAAGAGCAACAGATACCTCTAGTACCAGTAGTTCCAGTTGCTACAGTGGTTCCTCCACCACCACCAGCAGTTGTGCCTTTGGTTGAGGAGGTTCCTTTTGAGCGATTCTTGAAGCTCAAATCTTCTGAGTATAGAGGAGAGGTGGATCCTACAAAGTTTCTAGATGAGATTGAGGAAAATGTTCAGATTTTGAGGATCCCAGACAGGAGAGCCATAGAGTTTGTTGACTATTTGATGAAAGCTAAAGCTAAAGACTGCTTCAGAAGGAGTATTTAGGGTAATGCAGATCTTTTTCGGAATCAGTTCAAGGAAAGAGTTATCGAGGAGTTTCTTCTAGATAGTATGAGGGAGGCTAAAGCTATTAAGTTTGAGAGATTGGTTCAGACTCCTGGTATGAATATTTCAGAATATGCAAATAAATTTAGCCAGTTGAGTAGATTCGCTCCAGCTTTGGTTTCTACAGAGGCAGTACGGGTTCAGAGGTTCCGTAGAGGACTTATAGCTCTATTGTTTAAATTTCTAGCTGCTTTTAAGTTTGACTCATACTCTAGGCTTGTGGATAAAACTAGAGTGATTAAGAATAGATAGATGAAGGTTAGATCATAAAGGGAAGAGAAAAAGAACGCAAAGATTGGGAGTTCCTCCAGACAGGTCAATGGAATAAAGAGTATTGATGTTTCACCTGAGTTTGCTCCTAAGAGCGGATATAGAAGACCTTCAGAGAGATCTCAGCAGAGGCAGAATTCCTTTAGACCAATACCTCAGATGAGTTATGGTATTGCCAGTTTAGCACTACCTAGGACTATTATTCCTCCTTGTCCTATGTGTAGTAAGATTCACAAAGGAACTCGTCACTTTGGGACAGGTGCATGCTATGGGTGTGGACAACATGGTCACTTGCTTAAGAATTGTCCATAACCTTCTTTTGGAGCTAGACCTCAAACTTCTCAGGCTTCAGTTCAAATGGATAGGAGAGTTGTTGGTCAGTAGTCCAGCGTAGGCCAAGGTATTTTGGGTAGAGTTATAGAGGGAGGCAGAAGTTCAGGTCAGACAGTTGGTCAGACTGCAGTTCAGACACCTTTGGGCAGTGGTAAAGGGAGAGTATTTACTTTAACACAGCAATAGGTGCAAACTTCTAATACTGTGGTCACAAGTATTCTTCCAATCCAAGCTTTGAATGTAAGAGTGTTATTTGATTTAAGAGCTTCGCATTCTTTTGTTTCGCCCTGTTTTGCTAAAAAATTGAATATGCCATATGTATTGCTTGAGAATGCTTTGGTTGTATCTATTCCTTTCGAGGAAGAGATAGAGGTACAATACTTTTATCCATCTCGTGTAGTTAGCATAGATGGTAAAAGTTTAGAGTCAGATTTGATTGTGTTGCTGGTACTTGAGTTTGATGTGATTTTGGGTATGGATTGGTTGTCTAAGTTTATGCATCCATAAATTGTCATGAGAAAAAGTTAGTATTTAAGTTACCTTCAGCTGAGAAATTTAAGTTTTAAGGGGAAATGAGTGAAGTATCCTATAATGTGATATCTACCATCGGGACGAGGAGATTGATGAGGAAAGGTTGCCAAGGATATTTGGCATACATTCGTGATACTCACAAGGAAGTGAAAGGCTTGGAGCAAATTCCTGTTGTTAGTGAGTTTCTAGATGTATTTCCTGATGAGTTACTTAGGTTGCCACTAGATAGAGAAATTGAGTTCGATATTGAGTTGCTTCCTGACACTAATCCGATTTTTATTCCTCCATACCATATAACACCAGTAGAATTAAGAGAATTGAAGACTCAGTTGCAAGATATGCTTGACAAAGGATTCATTCAACCCAACAGTTCTCCTTAAGTGCTCATGTGCTATTTGTGAAGAAGAAGGATGGATCTATGAGACTGTGTATCGATTATAGGCAATTTAATAAGATCACCATTCAAAATAAGTATCCTTTGCCAATGATAGATGATTTGTTTGACCAGTTGCAAGGTGCCAGTCATTTCTCTAAGATAGACTTGAGGTTTAGTTATCATCAGTTGAGGATTCAGAATGAAGATGTGTCTAAGACTGCTTTTCGAACGAGATATGGTCACTATGAGTTTCTAGTGTTGCCTTTTGGATTGACTAATGCACCAGCTGCTTTTATGGATCTCATAAATAGGATCTTCAAGTCGTTTTTTGAAAAGTTTTTCATAGTATTTATATATGACATTCTTGTGTATTCTCAGAGTGAGGAAGTGCATGAAGAATATCTTCGGATGGTATTGCAGATTTTGAAAGAGCATCAGTTGTTTGCTAAGCTTTTAAAGTGTGAGTTTTGACTTGAGAATGTTTGTTTCCTTAGACATGTTGTGAGCAAAGATGGACTCAAGGTTGACCCATGGAAAGTAGACGCCATTCTTAGTTGGCCTAGACCCACCAATATTTCAGAAGTTAGGAGTTTCTTGGGTTTGACAGGCTACTATAGAAGGTTTATTCAGGATTTCTCCAAGATTGCAGTTCCTTTGACTAAGCTTACTTAGAATCTAGTGAAATTTCAATGGATGGATGCATGTGAAGGGAGTTTCCACAAGTTGAAGACTTGTCTCACCATGACACCTGTGTTAGCTTTGCCATCAGGTGAAGGAGGTTATACGGTGTATTGTGATGCTTCAAAAGTAGGGCTTGGTTGTGTGCTTATACAACATGGTAGGGTAATAGCTTATACTTCTAAATAGTTAAGAAAGTATGAGGTGAATTATCTGACTCATGATTTTGAGATGGCTGCAGTTGTCTTTACATTGAAGATATTGAGACATTATATATATGGAGAGAAGTGTGAGATCTTTACAGATCATCAAAGCTTGAAGTATATCTTCCAGCAAAAAGAACTCAACCATAGTCAAAGGAGATGGATGGAGTTACTTAAAGACTATGATTATGAGATTTCATACCATCCAGGAAAGGCGAATGTGATTACGGATGCTTTGAGCAGGAAGTCTTTGGGTAGCTTAGCCCATATTCAGGTGAGTTAGAGACCTTTGGTGAGTGAGGTGCAGAGTTTGCATGATGTGGGGATCAGTTTTGAATTGCCAGATGCAGGAGTGCTTTTAGCATGTTTCCAAATCAAGCCAATACTTATTGATCGGATCAGAGAGGCATAAGATAAAGATACTCAGTTTGTGAAGCTGAAGAGAGATATGGGAATAAAGAAAGCTCCAGGTTTTGCTATGATAGATGACATGTTGAGACTTGGTAGCAGAGTATATGTTCCAGCAAGCGATGGTTTAAGAGATGTGATTCTTAAGGAAGCATATCATTCCAGCTATAGTGTTCATCCAGGTGCTACAAAGATGTACCACGACATCAAAAGTTCTTATTGGTGGAGTGGGATGAAGAAGGATGTGGCAGAGTTTGTGGAAAGATGTTTGACTTGTCAGCAAGTTAAATTTGAGCATCAGAAGCCTTCAGGTCTACTTCAACAGTTGCCACTACCAGAGTGGAGGTGGGAAAGGATAACTTTAGACTTTGTTATAGGGTTGCCACGGACTTCAAGTGGGCATGACTCGATTTGGGTAATTGTGGATAGATTGACCAAGTCAGTTCACTTCTTGCTAGTCAAGATAACCTATAGAGTTTTTCAATATGCACAGATGTATATTGATGAGATAGTAAGACTCCATAGGATTCCAGTTTCTATTATCTCTGATAGAGGAGCTCAGTTCACATTGAGGTTTTGGCAAAAGCTACAAGAGTCTTTGGGTACTCAGCTTGATTTCAGCATGGCATTTCATCCCTAGACAAATGGACAATCAAAGAGGACTATCCAAACTCTAGAAGACATATTGAGAATGTGCAATCTATACTTTGGAGGTAATTGGGATAAGCATTTTCCTTTGATAGAGTTTGCCTACAATAATAGCTACCATTCTACCATCAAGATGGCTTCTTACGAGGCTTTGTATGGTAGAAAGTGTAGGTCTCCTTTGTATTAGGATGAAGTGGGAGAGAAGTATGTTGAAGGGTCCAAATTGATTCAGTATACAGCAAAAAAGTTCCCTATCATCAGAGAAAAATTGAATACTGCTTTTAGTAGGTAGAAGAGCTATATCGATCCTAAGAGAAAAGATCTTCGTTTCATGGTTGGTGTCACATCCCCCATTCAGGAGATATGACGATCCTCGAGTATGGGGAAGGCATAAGGCCACCTAAACCTGTAGAACCTCACTATATTTCTACAGAAAATTTGCCATAACTACTTTACTTTTACAATCTAATACCTAGGACCTAAAGTCTCTCTCTTCATAACCAACATTAATACAACCTGCACAAATCAACACTTCTATTCCCATACTCATCCCATACTACAATGTACATGCCACATTTGTTATCATTTTCCCCCATCCAACGCTTTACACTTCATATATATATATATATATTATACCTCATTAACATAGCTTCATTTTACATTGTCATTACTAAATCCATT